>ML296110.1:4068-43595 GCA_005239495.1 Nicotiana undulata
AAATTTCTTGCTTAAAATAATGCCCGAACGAGTCCCCGAGTTGTTTTTACTGTGGAAATTCCTAAAATGGACCTAATTTGAACAAAAAGTACCCCGGAAGTTAAAGAATCATTGCCCAACTGAAGGACAACTATACGGTCCAATCTGCGACTGCATTTCGGTTCTTTGAACCGCATAGCTGTCGCATTATTGCCGTTGATTTTTGGGGAGGGGTGTTATGCGACACACTATGCGATCGCATAACGAGTATGCGGACCGCATAGTGGTCGCATACCTTTGTTTCAAAATTTTTGCCTACCTGGGGCCATTCTGCGGTCAGTTCTGCGGACCGCATGTCAGGAATGCGATCGCATTCCTGACCGCATATTTGACACGGGCTTTTAATTTTTCAAACTTTTATACCCGACCCCAACTTCATTTAACCCCTACCCCCTTTCATTTTAACTGGATTCTAAACAAGATAGAGAGAAGAAAAAGAGAGTTCTTGAGAGAGAAGGTTCCAACATCACTCAAATTGATTTTCCAAAATCACTCAAGCCCGAATATTATCGACTAATCAGTCATCTTCTTCGCTAAAAGGTAAGCCTTCACTCTAATTCTCCAAATTTCTCAGATTTTGGATGGGAATAAAGCACTCAAGGGTTGGTTTTTAAAAATGAAAGATGAAACCTTGCATGCATGTGAATGGAACTCCGTAACCTAGTAATGGGGGAAACGAACTTGGGTAATTATGCACAAAAAGGGGGTTAGTAACCTAAGGGATCACATAGTGTTTGATGAAATGCTTAATTGAATTCGAGGTTCCTAATCCTAAGTGAAATATGTCACATTGTGGAATAGATTGACAGTGCCCGATGATCGGGTGAATTGTGATAGAAATTTAAAAGGGAAACCCGACTCCAGGTATGTATGGCTAACGTTAATCTTTGTAAAATCGCTTTGTGGTGTCCGAGCATACGGTACGTGTATTGGTGTGAATATGTGCAAATGGTTGTTCAAATTGTGTTGAAGCGTGAAGTGTATTCCTTGTCTGTCTTTAGTTGATCACCACACTACCATGCTATGTGAAATGATGCTAGTAGGTTAATGAATCCAAGAGTATGAATGCATATGCTAAATGCTGTGTAACAAGTAACGAAAAAGAGTTGCGGTGTGATGTAATTGAACTAAACGGCTGTGGCAATATCGTATATGATTCACTGTTTGGTAAGGTTTATTGTGGCACAATTTTTTTTTTATACGTATTGTGGGTTGTAAAGAATCTATATTCCTATTGCTGAAATTTTCTGTGATTGAATTGTGAACTGTCATTGTTGATATGAGATATGATTGTCTGGTGGAATCGGGTTGCGCGCCACAACAGGAGGGATAATGGTGATATGTGAGAAGTGATAAGGGTGACATGTGATTGTCCGGTGGGATTGGGTTGCATGCCGCAAGAGAAACATAAGAAATGATTGTGATTGTCAGGTGGGATCGGGTTGCGCGCCGCAACAAAAGAAATAAGGGTGGAATGTTGAGAAGGGATAAGGGTGGAATTGTGATTGTGATTGTGATGAAGTGAGAATTGTGGAACTTCCATTGTGTTTCTTTCTATATCTTTGTGCAGTGATTGTGTGACTCTCTGTCTGTCTCTTGCCTGTGCATTGTTGAGTTTACTTAGAGTAAAGTTTGTTCATACATACCAGTACAATTCAAATGTACTGACGTCCCTTTTGCCGGGGGCGCTACATCCTTGTGATGATTGTAGGTGGTTCTATAGCAGGTACTCTAGCCCACCAACAGTAGTGCCTCCTCTACGTCCCATCAGCTGTTTTGGTGAGCCCCTTTCCTCTCGGGGCCCTGTGTGGTTCATGCCACCTCTTCTTCCGGATTTTCATTTTGGTATTTGTGTAAGGTATAGCCGGAGCCTTGTTACCGGCAAGTATTATGTAACTCCTTTGTACTCTTAGAGGCTCCGTAGATAGGAAATGTGGGTTATGTACATATGTATTTTGGGCAGTATAACTTGTAGACTGTGTAAAGTAAATTTGTATGTTACGTATATTTTGTAGGTATTGTACCACATGTGGGTAATGACAGAAATCTAGAATTTAATTCCAGGTTGTAAGAATGTGTTTAAATTATAATTGAATAATGTACATTGGATTCACAGGGTAATACGTGGGATGGAAAAGGAATCCAGGTCCGCTTGACTGGGGCTACCCGGTCGAGCGCCGATCGTGTCCCTCGGTTTTGGGGCGTGACACTCTTGAACCGATAAGTTAATTGAGTTGAATCCGTCAAACATTAATCATAAGTCTTCGTGGGATGATACTCTACTCACGAATAGAAAGAGAGTTGCCGGGGACTTAGAAATTAGCTATTTGACGAAGTTAAACTATTATTAACTATTTGTTCAAGTTTTAATTTTTACTTTGCCCTGTTTGTGTTAACACATGCTCTTCTCTTGAATGCGGAGGAGTAGAAGTTCAAACAACCTCCTTCCTCTGGATTCAAAAATTGAACGCACACTTCATATAGTAAGGAGGGAAGTCGAAGCTAGAACACGAATAGAAAGAGAGTTGGACATCGTAGTTCAACCACAGCCAATAGAGATGGAAGGTAATGAGGAGGGTCCGGTGATAGAGGCTGCAAGGCCCAATCTTGCTAATATGACTCAGGCTATCGTGAAGCATGATATCACGGGGCATTTTGAACTCAAACAGAACATGGTACAGCTGATTCAGTCCACAGGGCAGTATGTGGGCCTATCTCATAAAGACCCGCAGAGGCATATTCAGTACTTCTTGGAAATTACGGACATTTACAATTATCCGAACGTTTCCAAGGACTATGTCAGGATGACACTATTTCCCTTTTCACTACTGGGGGGGGAAGCTAAGGAATGGTTGCAAAAGGATCCCGCAAATTCAATCCACACTTGGGATGATTTAGCAAGGAAATTCTTAATCAAGTTTTTCCTTACTAAAAAGACAAAATTGCCGAGGATCCAAATTCTTGGGCTCAACAACGGGATGGCGAGACACTTCGTCAATCCTGGTAAAGATACAAGAAGCTACTCAAAGACTGCCCACATCATTGTCAGACTGATGAGGTATTGGGGCACACTTTTGTTGATGGGCTAGATGAGGCATCAAAGATGAATCTTGATTCAGCTTGTGAGTAGTTGCATGGCCAGGCCATACAGTGAAATTCAACTCTTGCTAAATAACTTCACTGCTACTGATCATAATTGGCAAGTAGATGGTGATGCAAGAATAGCAATTAAATAGAAGGCAGGCGGGGTGATTGAGCTTGATAACTCTTCAACCATGAGAGCAGATATTGCAAAGCTGGCGAATCAGATGAACATAATGACAATGCAACAAACAAAACATGTATAGCAGATGTCTATTTGTTGTGAGCTATGTGGTGACAGTCATATGAGTGACATGTTCCCCACGAATCCTGAATCTATATATTATGTGGGGCAACAAAACAGGGGTCCAATGAATCAACATGCACAATACGGGAACACTTACAATCCAATTTGGAGGAATCATCCTAACTTTTCATAGGGCGGAAATCAACAAAATCAGAATCAATATAGGTTCCAAGGTAATTTCAATCAGCCCCAGAAACCACCCAACAAGTAGAAGAGAGTACAAATGACTTGCTAAAGAAGTTGTTGCTTGACTATCAACAGCTCAGGACTGATTTCAGAAATCTTGAGAGGCAAATGGGGCAGTTAGCAGCAAATCAAAATACTAGACCTGCAGGTGCTCTTCCAAGTGATACAGATATAATTCCTCAAGTTAATGCAGTTACACTCAGAAACGGGAGGTAACTAGAGGAAGTGCCAAAGAAGAGAAAGGACAAGACTATACCTGAGGGGAGCTGATCCCTAAGGCAATACACGAGTCAAAGAAAAATGATGCAGGTTTAGAGCCAGTGGAGGCTGAAAGGCCCCGACCAACCTTTCCCCCAGAGATTGCAGAAAAAGAATGATGATCACATGTTCAACAAATTTCTCTCTATGTTGAGCCAAGTTCAATTAAATATTCCATTGGTGGATGTACTTCGTGAAAATCCAAAATATGCTAAGTAAATAAAAGATATAGTGGCTCACAAGAGGAAATTGACTGAGTTCGAGACAGTTGCACTTACTGAGGAGTGCACTTCAAGGGTCCAAACAAGCTTCCTCAAAAGCTTAAGGATCCTGGCAGCTTCACCATCCCTCTGCAAATCAGTAATATTGATGTGGGTCATACTCTTTGTGATTTGAGGGCGAGCATAAATCTAATGCCCTTGTACTTGTTTAAGCAATTGGGTTTGGGAGCTCCAAGACCCACCACTGTGATGTTGCAATTAGCTGATAGGTCCATAGCCTACCCTAAATGAGTGATTGAAGATGTGCTGCTACAGATTGGGAAATTCATCTTCCCAGCTGACTTCATTATTCTAGATTTTGAGGCTGATGAACAGGTTCCAATCATATTGGGACGACCTCTCTTGGCTACTGGTGAAGTAATAATTAAAGTGAGATAAGGAAAAATGATTATGAGAGTGGATGACAAGGAAGCAGTCTTTAATGTTTACAAAGCAATCCAACTTCCCCGCCACTATGAGGAGCTTTCTATGATATCTGTTGTGTAGGTGGATGAGCAACTTCTTGACACGAGTGTATATCTAGACGATTCTCTAGAAAAAGCACTCATGTTGTTCGATAGCCTGATGATTGATGATGGGGTTAGATGCATCTTGTGCTTACATGCACGGAAAAACACCCGTTTGAACCCCTTAATAGGCCGAGTGGGCCTTCTCCAAAGAAATCAGTTGAAGAAGCTCCAAAATTGGAGGTTAAACCTAACCCTATCCCAATATGCTTATTTGGGTAGTTCTGACACTTTACCTATTATTGTTTCTTCTGACTTATCTGAATTGCAGGAAGAAAAGTTATTGAGAGTGCTACGTGAGCACAAGAGAGCAATTGGGTGGACAATGTCTGACATTAAAGGCATTAGTCCAGCTTTCTGCATGCATAAAATTCTCATGGAGGAAGGACACAAGCCAAGTGTAGAGCAACAACGCCGACTAAATCCAATCATGAAAAAGGTGGTAAGAAAAGAAGTGATTAAGTGGCTTGATGCAGGTATTGTATTTCCAATCTCTGATAGCAAATGGGTAAGCCCCATTCAATGTGTACCTAAGAAATAAGGGATGACTGTGGTGGTTAATGAAAATAATGATTTAATTCCTGCAAGAACTGTCACTGGGTGGAGAATTTGCATCGATTATAGAAAATTGAACCATGCCACCCGGAAATACCACTTTCCCCTCCCCTTTATTGATCAAATGCTTGATAGATTAGCTGGCCAGGAATACTACTATTTCCTGGATGATTATTCGGGGTATAATCAGATTTCTATAGCCATAGAGGACCAAGATAAAACCACATTTATGTGTCCCTATGACACGTATGCGTTCAAGAGAATGCCCTTTGGTATCTGTAATGCACCTGCGGCTTTTCAAAGGTGTATGATGGCTATTTTTACTGACATGGTTGAAAGATTTGTAGAAGTGTTCATGGATGACTTTTCTGTGTTTGAATGTTCTTTCGATAATTGTTTAATGAATCTTGATAAAGTGGTTGCTAGGTGTGAAGAGACAAAGCTGGTACCAAATTGGGAAAATTACCATTTCATGGTACGTGAAGGTATAGTCTTGGGGCACAAGGTGTCCAAAAATGGTTTGCAGGTGGATAAAGCAAAGGCGGAGGCGATTGAAAATTTTTCCCCCACCAACATCCGTCAAAGGCATTCGCAGTTTCATTAAAGATTTTTTGAAAATTTCTTCTCCTTTGTGCAGGCTCCTAGAGAAAGATACCCCCTTCAAGTTTGATGATGCCTGTCTAAAAGCATTTGAGGAGCTGAAGGGAAGGTTAGTGGTTGCACCAATTATCGTTGCTCCGGATTGGGAGCAACCATTTGAGTTGATGTGCGATGCAAGTGACATAGCAATCGGAGCTGTTTTGGGGCAAAGGAGAAATAAAATCTTTCACTCCATTTACTATGCGAGCAAAACTCTGAATCCAACCCAGATGAACTACACAGTTACTGAAAAAGAGTTGCTTGCAGTGGTGTGGGCGTTTGACAAGTTTAGATCCTATCTAGTGGGGACAAAAGTCGTCGTCTACACAGATCATTCAACTATCAGCTACTGGTTTGAAAAGAAAGACGCCAAGCCGAGGCTGATTCGTTGGGTCCTCCTCTTGCAAGAATTTGACTTATAGACCCGAGATGGAAAAGGGACAGAAAATCAAGTGGCTAATCACTTGTCCCGATCTGAAAATAGGAGCCATGTAGCTAAAGGAGGGTCAATCAAAGAAACATTTCCCGACGAGCAGTTATTAGCAGTCAGCTCAGGCGAAGCCCCATGGTATGTTGATTATGTGAATTTTATTGCAAGTGGGGTGACACCACCAGAATTGACACCTGACAATAGAAAAAGATTCTTAAATAATGTGAGGCTCTACATATGGAATGATCCATTCTTATATAGGCAGTGCGTAGATCAGTTGGCGCGAATGTGTGTTCCCGATGAAGATATGAATGCAATACTACATGACTGCCATGCCTCGCCATAAGGAGGTCATCATGGTGGGGACCGAACCGCCCAAAAAGTGCTACAATCGGGTTTCTATTGGCCAAAATTGTTTAAGAATGCACATGCCTTTGTCAAAAATTGTGACAGATGCCAAAGAACCAGAACTATCACGAAGAAGAACGAGATGCCTTTGCAAAATATTTTGGCAGTTGAGCTTTTTGATGTTTGGGGGATTGATTTCATGGGACCGTTCCCATATTCTAATGGTCACAAGTACATCTTAGTGGAGGTATACTATGTGTCTAAGTGGGTAGAATCCATTGATCTTCCTACTAATGACGCAAAGGTAGTGGTAAGCTTTGTCAAGAAGCACATCTTCAAACGTTTTGGGACTCCAAGAGTGTTGATAAGTGACAGAGGAACTCATTCTTGTAACGAATTGCTGAATAATGTTCTTGCAAAATATGGAGTTAAGCACAAGCTTTCCACTACCTATCATCCCTAAACGAGTGGTCAAGTAGAAGTTTCAAACAGAGAGGTAAAGCAGATTTTGGAGAAAACAGTGAGTGGGAATAGAAAAGACTAGGCCGCAAAGTTGGATGACGCATTATGGGCATATCGAACTGCATACAAGACTCCCATTGGTACTTCTCTGTATAGGTTGGTTTATTGTAAAGACCCGTAAAATTTCTTAACTAAATATGATGCCCGGGTAGGTTCCCATGTTGTTATAACCGTAGAAATTCTTAAAACGGAAATTTTTGAAGTAAAAAGTACCCCAGGACTTAAAAGATAAAATTTTCCAGAATTGCGGACCGCATAGTGGTCGCATACCTGGACATTTGCTGTCCATTTTGAGGACAACTATGCGGCACAAAATGCGATCGCATTCTGGCAATGCAGGCCGCATAGTTGTCGCATTCTTGCACCTCCATTTTTGCGGAGGAGATTATGCGACGCATTATGCAATCACATAACAGGTATGCGGACCGCATAGTGGTCGCATACCTAGGCAGCCTGTTTTCTCTTTTGGCCCAGCTGAGGGCCATTTATGCGACAGGGATGTGGACCACATAGCAGGAATGCGATCGCATTCCTGATCGCATTTCCTGCTTCGGGGCTTCTAATTTCTAATTTTTATACCCGACCCCCAGTCTAATTAAACATCTACCCCTTTCATTTTAACGACTATCTGACTAAAATAGAGAGAAGGGAGAGTGAGTTTAGTGAGAGAAAGCCATCTCCTTCACCAAATTGGTCCTCCATTTCTACTTAGGCCTGGAAATCTTCGAGTAGTCATTGTCTTTTTCACCATAAGAGGTGAAGTTCTCACCCCATTTTCCTCAAATTCTCAGATTATAGTTAGAATGGAACACACCTAGGATGGTTCTTAAAGATGAAAGTTAAGACCTTGCATGCATGTGATTAACTTACCATAACCTAGTAAAGGGAAGTAAGTTGGAGTAATCTTTCACTAAAAAAGGTTTGGTTAATCTAAGGGATCACATAGTGATTGATAAAATGCCCAAATGAGTTCATGATTCCTAATTCTAAGTTTAAACATGCCATCTTGTAAATTAGATTGAAGGCGATAAAAGGTTAGGTGGTTTGAGAATAGATAATAAAGGGAAATTTCGACTCGAGGTATGTATGGCTAACTTTAGTCATTATAGAGTCGCCTTGTCAGTGTCCGAGCATTCGGTATGAATTCTTGGCTTGATTGCATTTGAATCGATTGTCCAATTGTGATGAGGTGAATAATCATGTTCTCTAAAGTCCTTAGTTGATTACCATGTCATCATGCCACTTGAAATTACGAAACATGATCCTTTGTGTTTACCCCATTATGTACAAAACTCGATATATGCTTGAACCTATCGGTATGAAAGGAAGTGCTACTAAATAAATGGAAATGATAACGGACTCAATTGTTGGATATATCTCCGTGCTAAAGGCTGTGTCGCAAATGATGGGAAAGAAATGTGGATTGATTTAATTAAGCTAAATGATTTATGGTATACCATACATGACTCACTGTTTGGTAAAGACTATTGTGCCTTTGATTTTACATGATTGTTTGATTGCTGTGAATTCATACTCTCGATGATAGAAATCCTTATGATTGAATTGTTGGTTGTTGTTGCTATCAAAATGATGTCCGGTGGGATCAGGTTGCCCGCCGCAACAGGTGGAATAAGGGTGATATGTTAAGAAGTAATAAGGATGGGATGTGATTGTACGGTGGGATCGGTTTGCACTCCGCAATAGAAGAAATAAGGGTGGAATGAGGAGAAGGAATAAGGGTGGAATATGATTGTACGGTAGGATCGGGTTGCGCGCCGCAACAGGAGAACAACTGAAATAAGAAATTGTGAAAACATCATTTGTGATTCTCTGTATCTCTGTGCAATATTTGTTGGTTTCTTTGACTTCTTCCTAACTGTGAACTGTTTGATTTTACTTAGAGTAAAGTTTGTTCATACATGCTAGTACTATTCAATGGTACTAACGTCCCTTTTGCCAGGGGCGCTACGTCTTTTATATGGATGTAGGTGCTTCTATAGCAGGTAGTTGCGACCGCCGATATTGGTGCCTTCCTTTCATCTCCTCAGCAGCTCTGGTGAGCCCCACTTCCTCTCGGGGCCATGTGTAGTCTATGCTATCTTCTTTTGTGTATTTTGTTCTTTAAAGGTATAGCTGGAGCCTTGTTGCCGGCAAGTCTATATACTCTTCTCTGTATCTTTAGAGGCTCCGTAGACACTGTGTGGGTTGTACATGTATTTTGGGTAGTGGTTGTATTTACTCGTAATCGTGGTCCCGTATCGGAGATGTTGTATTTAGTTTATATGCTTTGGGATTATCAAATGTTGAATCTTTAAAAGAGGAAAATGCACTTATGATGAAAGTACATATCTTGATTCTATTTTGCTATTTCATTTATAAAATGTATAGTGTAAACGCAGGGTATTGCGTTGGGTATGAAAGGCAACCCAGGTCCGCTTGACCAGAATCATCCGGTTGGGCGCCAGTCTCGTCCCTCGGTTTGGGGCGTGACAAACTTGGTATCAGAGCCTAAGGTTTTAAAAGTGTCCTAGGATGTCTCAGAGCCGTGTCTAGTAGAGCCCTTCTTATCGGTGTGTTGTCGACCACATCTATAATTAGGGGGCTGCATGGACATTTAGGAAAGTACCCTTTTGTTGCTATTCTATATCGTGCGATGTGGTGGAAGGTGAGGTTGTCTATCTCTAACTCGTGCGTGATAACTTGGATTTTTGCCTCGTTTTCTGTTCCTCTTTACCTTAGTTTTTGATATAATTGTACACAAAATAGCCCCGTGAGCTTACATATTGTACTTGTTGCAGGATTGAACCAGAAATGAGGACATGCAGTCCAAAACATTCTCAAAATAGGAGTGAATCCGGCACAAGAATCAAGGACAAGAAAAGTTATCAGGCAATGAGTCTTCGCGACCGCGATCATGATTTCGCGGTGCGCGAAGATCAACTTCAGAGAACCAACATTCAAGGCAAGGCCTCTTCGCGGCCGCGGTCGCAGTTTCGCGGTCCGCGAAGATCAACTTCAGAGAGCCAGTATTCAAGGCAAGGCCTCTTCGCGGCCGCGGTTGCAGTTTCGCAGTTCGCGAAGATCAGTTTCAGAGATTCATTCCCAAAGAAAAATCCACCGCGGCTAGGTTCCTATCTTCGCGGTCCGCGTTGGTTCAGATTCAGCAAGCCACAGTTCAAAACCGAGTCAAGTTTCGCGGACTGCAGTCGTGTTTTCTCGGTCCACGGTAGATCCTCAGGGGCAATTTTGTTCGAAAATTTGGCCGAGTATAAATAGACTATTTTGTAAATTTTTAAGACATCTGGGAATTTTCAGAACTGAAACTCGTTCTTGTACTTAGGGTTTTTGCATTTTTAGCTTTGTTCTTGCTATTTTAACATTAGAATTTCAATTTTCATTAATAATTATAGATTAATGGGTTCTTCTTCTTCTCTATCATTGGTTTCTACTTTGATTATGAGTAGCTAGACCCATTAGCTAGGGTTGTGGCTCAACCCTAGTGTGGGTATGTAATGGGTTTGTTCAATTAAGGTTGGGAAATTAGTGGGTGTTGGTTATTTAGGCTAATTTGGTGTTGTTATTGATATAATTGGTGGTTGCAAACACTAATTAGCCCTTTCATGACTTGGGTCTTTCTTGAGAAAGAGGACTTGAGCCTAGAAAATTAGCCTAATAGGAAATTAGGTCATTATCAAGAGATTGGTAGTCCCAATCAATTGGGTTAAACCCAGAAATGGTAAAACCCTACTTGAGCCCTAATTAACGGGTCAAACCTTGAGAGAGTAATACCCTACCTAAGCCTTACTTTCTTGCTTAATTGACACCCAATTGGTCTCGAGAGAGTCAATTTGGGTAATGCCACTCAAACTATCGAGAGGTATAGAGTGGGCACCTGAGTGCATTGGCTATAGCTGTATCCCTAGTGAATTCCCCGACCTTAGACTTGAAACCCGTCGTATATCCACCTAGGCAAAGGTCACGACCCTAGTGCCTTTATCAATATAAGAAAACACCAACAAAAACATCGCAATTATTAGTTAGTACAAAATCCTTAGAACTAATCTTAGTATAATTCAACCCAATATGTTTAGAAGTGTAATTAGGAACACTCTTCACTTTTAACTCACTTAGACACTCATTCCCATATAAAGACTCTCTGTGTATTCGATCCCGACCTTCTCGGGTAAAAGCTACACGACCCGTGCCTGCCTACTCGTATAGTAGTGTGGGTGAGACGTGATCAGTGCGTTGTTTCAAATTTCAGTAAATGGCACCCAAGAAGAGATCTCGACTCGGCCTAGAGGCCAATGCCACCCCGGTGATGGTCATAAATTCTGCATCTGGTGGTGCAGGCGTGAATGATTCCCCGACCCTGAACCAGCCTGACTTCTCCGTCCCAAGCCAGACCATTCCTATTCCTGCTCCAGCGGAGGGTGTTGCAATCCCTCCCGCTGACATTCCTGACCCTCCTCCATCTCCAGCTTCCGGTCCCGGTATTTATGATGGGGACCTCAGGGGAGCTATTCAGATGTTGACTCAGCTAGTGGCCTCCCAGGCCCAAAGATCAAATGTTGCCCCTGCATCCTCTAGCGATCAAGGGGATTCTTCAGGTTCCAAAGTCAACCAGTTCCTACGGTTAGCCCCTCCAGAGTTCACAGGCACCGACCCAGAGGCCGATCCTCAGGATTTTATAGATGAGATGTACAACACCCTCTGGGTTATGAAGGCTACTGAGACAGAGGGGGTTGAGTTAGCTTCCTACCGTTTGAAGGGAGCAGCATATTCGTGGTTCGAGATGTGGGAGGATTCCCGTGGGGAGGGGAGCCCTCCGGCGAGGTGGGATGAGTTTCTAGATGCCTTTATGGGTCATTTCTTGCCTGCCGAGACTATGGCAGCCAGTGCTACAGAGTTTGAGGTCCTTAAGCAGGGCATTATGAGTGTGTGGGAGTATCATATGGAGTTTGTGCGCTTGTGCAAATATGCTATCCACATGGTGCCGACTATGGAGGCTAGGGTTCGTAGGTTTGTTCAAGGCCTTGGTCCCTTGGTTATCAATAAGGCTGCTACAACTGCTTTGCACTCAGATATGAACTATGGGAAGATTGTGGGATTCGCCCAGGCTACGAAGGCTCGAATATTGAAGATAAGAATGGAGAGAGAGAGAAAGTAGTAGTAAGGCCCGGTCAGCGGGCAATCCTGGGAGTTCATTTGGAGGTGGGAGATCAGCCCTTGGGAGAGAGTCATCAGGGCCATCTCAGTCTTATGCTCAGTCATCAGCCAGTGCACTGCCATCATGGCACAGTTATCAGCAGGGAGGTCGCTTTGGACTAGGTTCAGATAGCAGGAGGTTCCATCACTCGGGTCGTTCAGGTGGGAGGTTCCAGTAGTAGCGGAGGGCCCCATGCCCTAAGTGTGGGAGGTTTCATTCTGAGCCCTGTTACTTGGACATACCGGTATGATATAGATGCAGAGTGAGAGGCTATGTTCAGCGAGACTGCCGTGCACCCAGTCAGGGCACAGGTAGGGGAACTGCTCAGCCATCCAGTTCTTCAGCCGCTACATCTTCAGCGCGCCCTCGAGCCCGCGACCCTCCAGCTCCAGCAGGGCGCGGTACAACTAGGGGTGGTGCGCGGGGTCGAGGAGGGCCTAGTTGGTTCTATGCTTTGAGTGGTCGCCAGAGTGCGGAGGCTTCTCCAGATGTTGTCACAGGTATTCTAACTATTCAATCACATGATGTTTATGCTTTTATTGACCACGGGTCTTCTTTGTCATATGTTACTCCCTTTATCGCTTTACGTTTTGGGATAGAACCAGAACAACTTCATGAGTCGTTCTCAGTGTCGACTCCGGTTGGTGATCTTATTACGGCCGCGCGAGTCTATAGGAATTGTGTTGTCACGGTGTGTGGTCGGGATACTACAACCGATCTTATTGGGCGCCGGTCTCGTCCCTCGGTTTGGGGCGTGACATTTATGGGAAGGCATGCCACTTGCCCGTTGAGCTTAAACACAAAGCCTATTGGGCGATTAAAAAGCTAAATATGGAGATGGACTTAGCTGGTGAGATTGCTGCAACTAAATGAGCTTGATGAGTTTTGACTGCACGCATATGCAAATGCCAAATTATATAAAGAAAAGACGAAGAGGTGGCATGACAAGCACATCAAAAATCGTGAGTTTAAACACGGTCAGGAAGTTCTCTTGTTCAATTCAAGGTTGAAGCTTTTCCCCGGAAAGCTTAAGTCTCGTTGGGCAGGTCCTTTTATTGTGGTAAGTGTAAGGCCTCATGGAGCGGTGGAATTGCGTGATAAGACATCAAATGGTACGTTATTAGTAAATGGCCATTGAATAAAGCGTTTTTGGGGTGGTGACACTGCACGTCATAAGACCTCGGTGGACTTGGCCAATGATTAAACAAGTGTTGAGTCGTGCCGCGACGTTAAATCAGGCGCTTGTTGGGATGCAACCCAATTTTTCGTAGCTTTCGTATCTTAGTTATTGTTTTATTTTAGTTAGAGTAGATTAAAATAATCTTTTTGTATTATTTGTAGTTGTATAAAATATTAGGTGGGGTGGTGTGGTGTATGTAATTTATGTATTGAGTGTTAGGGTAGTTGTTTATCAAAAAACAAGATTTACGGGTCCAGCGCCCAGCCCAGCGCCCCACGCTGGCTGGGACGCAATTTCCAGTAGCAGTAACGTTTTCAGGGCCAGCCCCAGCATGGGGCGCTGGCCTGGCGGATAATAGGTAAGTTAAAATTTTTTCTATTACTATTTTTCGTTTGTTTGTTTAATTTAAAACCAAAACCCAACTTACCCATATACACTCACAACCTAACCCATACCCAATAACTCAAACCCATTCCCACTTAATTTAGAATATCAAATAAAAACAACCACAACCCAAATTTTTTTCTTCTGCTGTTTTTTTTCTCCTTCCTCTTGCTACTGTTTTCTTTCTTCTTCTTCTTCCTTCTACCCCGTTTGTGTTCTCTCAAACCCTCAAACTCTCAATTGTTCTTGCTCACTTCAATTTTAAGACACAAATGTATATTCTTCTTGTTCTTTCTTCTTGTATTTTGCAATTTTTAGTGGAATTTATTTGATAGAGACCCATAGGTTTATTTGATACATATTGTTGATTATGGTGGCCTTAATATGCACGAAAATTTGGTGCTAATTGGTTGTGAATGTGTGTTTGAAGTAGTAAACTAAACTTCCCTCTACTTCATATAAATTTGGGAGAGTCACCTTGTTCCACCATTGTTGAAATTAAAGAGAAAAATTGATGCTCACAAGGTGTTTGCTAAAATGCTTAAGAGGAAAAAATATGCACACCGGTGAAGTCTAAGTAGCCGAGTGTATTTATACATAAGTTTGGGCAAAGTGTGGGGTGCTTGGGGATATTGTAGCTTGTTGTAATCTTTTGTAAATAGTAATTAGTGTACTAAATTAGTGTGGTAATGTAGAGTTTGGTTTTTTTATGCTTCCATTATAGTTGAGTTACGACCATGTAGATTAATTGAATTGTATGGCATAGGGAAGTCTGAGTACCTATAGCCTTGTGATGACACATTGGTGCAAGTTGGATCAATATCATGAATTCATTAGACATAGACTTTGGTTTTAAGTGTGGGGTCATCTTTCCTTTCACGATGACCTTAGGAGAATTTTTTTTGATTCATTCTCATCTTTGTGTTTATCATGTGTAGGTTGCTGTGGCTCGTAACGATGGTACCAAAGAAAAAGGGGTGGGAAAGTCCTCCTCCAATGCTCCCCCTCCAAATAAACGCAAGCAATGCGAGAGCTCTTCAAAACAAGCCAAAGGAAAGCAAGTTGCTAGTGGGTCGATAAAGCAATCACGACCTCGGGTGGAGTTAGTACGGGATGACGCAAAGAAGCGGCATGACTCTTTTGTTCCTTACGGAAGATATGTGTCCGAAATGGGTATAAATGTGAAAGCCTTAGAACGGAATTTCCCAGAGGTACTTGGTACATTGATCAATAGAAAGATGCACAAGCTCCTTGAATGTCCGGGCCCGACTAACTTAAGCATGGTAAGAGAATTGTATGACAATTGGAACGAGCAAAAGGAAGAATCATGGGTCAAGGGGAAGGAAATCCCAATGAATAGGGAGGCCTTGTGTCGTTTTTTGGGTGTTGATAATCCTAATCCTTGATGGCTTCGAAAGTTCGTCAATTGTCCACGCTATCAAGAAATACGTCACACACTTTGTGGCGTTGATTCCAATGCAAAGTGGACGCGTACTAAGGGTGATGTCACCTTGAAATGCTCAGGTTTTACTTCAACAAAACGGCAAAGGTTTGGAAGAATTTTGTGCAAGCTCGATTGATGCCTGTAGAGCATAATAGTGAGTGCACTCGAGCTCGAGTGTGCGTGATCTATTTTTTGATGATCGAGCGCCCTATAAATGTGGGGGAGCTTATGCTTGGAAAGGTGGCCCGCACCCGTTTTGGAGGGAGAATAAAAAAACATTCTATGGTAACATCTTGACCCAGTATTTGCTCTCGCGTTAGGTGCCGGAGTACCCTGGCTATGATGAGGTCGTGGAGGCTCCCAAAACATTGTTGGATATCACATCCTTGGGTGAATCAACACCCAAACTCACCCAAGCTGCCAAGACTGAGAGGGACGAAAATTTCAACAGTTATCTTTTCAAAACCCTCAATGTTATTATGTGCAGGATGGGGGTGTCAGGTGTACTTGGACAGAACATGGGATCCAAGTTTCATGTTGGAAATCAGAAGAATAAGTAAAACACAGATGAGAAACATCAAGAATTGTAACAGTAATGGAAACATGTTGTTTTGAAGACTGAAATATAAATTAGGACATACCAGTAAGTGAAGAAAGCAGTAACACAAAAATCGGAGTTCAAGAGATGCCCATCAATTAGCCTTGGCATGTAGCCGGCTAATTTAGATCAGTAGCAGGTAGTACAGAAAAGAGAGAGAGAGAGCAAGTTGAGTTGTGAAAGAGAGTGCACAAATTAGTCTATGTCTGTGTCTCTTTTTAAAAATAAGAGGCCGGGGTATATATAGATTTTAAAACAATATTAAATAAGGTGTAAATCAAAGTCAAGAAGTAATCACAGGGATTCATAATCAATCAGTATTAGAATAGTATGAGTACTTCCTTAATTAAGGGAGTTAACTCTTCAAACGGTAAGAAAAGGTTACAAGTAAGGAAAGGAATCATGTATAGCAAAATAAGGAAAGATTTCGTACATAGTAAGCACAGAGTGGGGGAATTGGGGCAGGTTCATTAAAGCACTATTGTAAGAATCAATTGACAATAATTAAGGCAAGAAATAGCCGATAGTTGTAAAGATTACCGCATGAAATCAATTAAAGGAAATCAATCCCAGGAAATTGGGATTCAAAAATAAGAGTAGTATTGGTTTAAGAATCAGCATAGATTATACAGAGTAAACACATAATAAGAGAAAAATCAGAAACCCTAGTGACTAAAACAAGGTAAAATCACACGGAACTAGGGGTTCACATAGAACAATGACATGAATCACTGGATAAGCATGATACAAGCAGGAAAGGTGAAGACTTAAAGGTATCGATAAACTATGAATAGAGACAAAGAACAAATTAAACATGGTAATAGCAACCAGAAACCCTAACAAGCAATATGGATAAAAACATCACGAAATTATAGCATAATCAAGAGAACAGGGTGAACACAATAAAACAGATGAACTCATTGTTGTAAACAAACTCAGAGTCATAGGTTAAAGCTAAGATTTTAGGGTTTTTAATGAAACAAACAAGACATGAAAAGGGAAAGCTTAAACATAACGAAAGTCACAAAAAAAATACTAAAAATCTAAAAGAAAATCGTATTTTTTAAAAGGGGTTTGAAACCCTAGTTTTGAAGACGAAGAGTTATCTTAGAGAAATCGGGAAACTCCTTTGGGGAAAACAACAATAGACTCATAATACACATAGATCTATAACAAATCTAGTTGAAATCGAGAAGTCTTAAGCTTTAGGGTTATAGAGGACCCAGAAAAAATGAAAAAAAAACTTCAAGTTTCACCGGTTTTAGCCAGAGAGGTCATAAATCTTACTCGGGCGGCCGAAAATGGCATGAGAACCCATAGGGTGAGTGAACCGCCTTCTGGTACCTCTGAGGGCCTCAAGGTGGTGATACCCGGTGTAGAAATGAAGCAAAAGCCAAGAAATAATGAGAGGCCATGGTTTCCGACAGGGGAAATGGCCGGAGAAGGTAGACAGATTCATCGGAGAAGAGGAGACGAAGGAAGGTTCTAGAGAGAACCTAGGGGATAGAGAGATGAATGAGGGGTGTGAATGAGAGGGGTCGGGGGGTGGGGGTTAGGTTAGAGTTAATTTAGGAAATAGAAATCTGGGTTGTTGATCTAATTTGATCAACGACTCATATTGGTTTGGGGGTTGGTCCGGGTAGGATATTAGTTGGGCTGGGTTAATTGGGCTAGTTAATTGGGTTGGGGTCCGGGTAAATCAAGCTGAATTTAGGATTAAAAAGTGGCTATTAGTTAAATACCCCTTTAAATAGATAAATAATTAATAAAAACATCTAATAATTGTATAAAAATGAAATTAAGGCTAAATAAATGAAATTAAGCTAATTAACTAATATAAAAATATAAAATGACTAGTTATTGATTTAAAATGGTATAAAATGTGCAATTAGACTATAATCGTAAAATTACTGTAATTATAGCTGAATAATGCCAAATTGGCTAATTTGTGATAATTAAATCCTAATAGGATTAAAAATTATATATTGAGTCGGGAAATATTTTGAAATTGCTTATAATACAATTTATGAATAATTATTGGATATAAAATGCTGAATAAATTGGAAAAGAAATTAATAAGAGTATGGAAAATTATGGAAAAATACCAGTTATTAAAAAAGTGATTTTGAAAGAATATATGAAAATTTTACAAATAGTTTGAGGAAAAATTGGGTATCAACAGTTGCCCCTCTTTACCCGGGAAGGATGGAAGAGTTGTCGGGTAAAGACATGATGGCCATATTTGATCAAGCGAAACGATTTGAAATGATTTAGGCCGTGCCCTGGTTTCTGAGCTGCCTACATATCCCTGCTTTTACAGGAATTAGGCCGTATGTAGTTCAAGAGTCATCAGCGAAGTATACCGATGAAGTTTTACAAGAACGGACGCAAAGTACAGGGTTAGGTGAACAAATGACTTACGGGGTAGTTTGGGAGAGCTGGAGCGGGACCGCTCCTGCTAGGATGGTTGTTGCTTGCTGGATTTCCTGCAAATAAACAATACAAGCATATATTGTGCGTAATTTAAACATTATGCAAATTCTCGTTGGACCATGAATGTTGTCTTTGGACGGTTAAGGATGACGTCTTTAGACCATGATGTACTGGGCCATGAATTGCTTGATGCAGGATTCGCAGGCCATGAAATGACGTTCTCGGGCTATGAAGATGGTACCTCCGTACCATGATGCCTTTGAATAATGATATGCAAACTGATAAAAGAGATCATCGGGCCATGACCTGGTGTTCTCGGGACATGAAGATGGTGTCTCCGAATGATGACGCCTTTGGATAAGGTGGTGATAATTCATCTCATGAAGATGCAATAGTATGATGCTAACAATAGAGAGCTTAGTCTTGCGAATTAAAGGTGCAGAGCTTAGCTCGAAAGGAAGCGAAGTAAATAATGATAGAGACAGTGGTTTCTTTTGAAAAGTAAATGGGAGGTAGCGTTTAGCCTCGAAAGGCAGAATGGTAGCCTTATGCAGATGCAGATGGAGGTAGAGCTTAACCTCGGAAGGAAGAAAGGTAGACTTATGCAGGAAATAAAATGTAGATGGAGACAACGTTTAGTCTCGGAAGGCAGAATGGTAGCCTTATGCAGATGCAGATGGAGGTAGAGCTTAACCTCGGAAGGAAGAAAGGTAGACTTATGCAGGAAATAAAATGTAGATGGAGACAACGTTTAGTCTCGGAAGGCAGAATGGTAGCCTTATGCAGGAAATAAAATGCATATGGAGGTAGCGTTTAACCTCGGAAGGCGGAAAGGTAGCCTTATGCAGGAAATAAAATGCAGGTTGAGGTAGAGTTTAACCTCGGAAGACAGAAAGGTAGCCTTATGCAATGTAGATGGAGACAGCGTTTAGTATCGAAAGGAAGAATGGTAGCCTTATGCAAGAGATAAAATGCAGATGGAGGTAGCGTTTAATCTCGAAAGGCAGAATGGTATCCTTATGGAAGGAATAAAATGCAGATGGAGGTAGAGTTTAAACTCAGAAGGCAGAATGGTAGCCTTATGCAAGGATGCAGATGCAGATGGAGGCAACGTTTAGTCTCGAAAGGAAAAATGGTAGCCTTATGCAAGAATTAAGTAAATGATAATAGAAATTCTTAGCTGGTAATAGGCTGCAGTATGGTGACCGTTGCGAGCATTGCGATTATGAGGCATTGTTCTTGCTGATAATAAATGTGGGCGTGTGCGACGGTTTTGAAAGTTATCTTAGAATAATATCTGTCCTTCGGCGGATAGTGTGTTTTGGGCTTTCTGTAATCTTTGCGCTTGCATCCAAATAAAAATCGTGAGTTCTGTAAAGGGGAAGGTTAGTTCGTATCCCCACTGGCTTTACATGACTCGTCTGCTTGATGATGATACTGTCTGTATCATTAGGGTAGCGTTTGCTAAACAAGTTGTTTCAAGAATAAGTATGCATGATTTTGTAAAAGTATAATATAAACATATAATCTAAAATAGTTTTAGATGAACTGACGGCCGCGACACGGCTTGAGACATTCCTCAAAATTCTGCCCCATGTTGATGGGTGGATACTTCTAACTGTTGCTCGTGCCGCGATTGGTTGTACTTGCTTCAGAATTTTGAGGGTCCTCCTCAAAATTCTACCTCAGTTTCCAACTACGGGGAAAATGAAATTTTTATTGAATTGTGACCGAACCCATAGGGCTGCGTACGTATCCCCTCTTAAACGGGAATCAGGTCAGGCGTAGTTCAATTTACATCATTGAGAAAACATAAAGATTACACATAGTAGCGCTTGACTGCATCTGAATTGATTGGTTTTGGCCAAATCTCTCAGTTCATTTATGCAAGTATAAGTGCTCCTCCTGTCAGTACTCTATGAACTATGTACATACCTTGCCAGTTGGGAAAGAACTTCCCTTTTTCCTCGTCTTGGTGTTGAAAGATTTGCTTTAACACCAGCTGCCCCGGCGTGAATCGTCTCGGCTTGACTTTCTTGTTGAAGGCTCTGGACATTCTGTTCTGGTATAGTTGACTATGACAGACCGCATTCATCCTCTTCTCGTCTATGAGAGCTAGTTTCTCATAACGTTTCCTTACCCATTATGCGTCGCTGGGCTCAGCTTCTTGTATTATTCTCAAAGATGGAATCTCAACTTCGGCAGGAATAACAACCTCTTTACCGTAAACCAGCATGTAGAGAGTTGCCCCGGTTGATGTGCGGACTGTGGTGCGATATCCTAATAAGGGAAATGACAACTTCTCATGCCACTGCTTGTGCCTTTCTATCATCTTTCTTAGTATCTTCTTGATGTTTTTGTTGGCGGCCTCTACGGCTCCCTTCATTTGAGGTCGATAGATTGTGGAATTCTTGTGTTTGATCTTGAATGTTTCACACATGGATTTCATCAAGTCACTATTGAGATTGGAACCATTATCGGTGATAATTGACTTTGGAACTCTGAACCGTCAAACAATGCGGTCGCGGACGAAATCGGCCACAACTTTCTTGGTAACTGCTTTGTAAGAGGCTGCAATGACCCATTTAGTAAAGTAATCGATGGCGACCAGAATGAACCTGTTTCCGTTGGAGGCGGCAGGTTCGATTAGTCCAATGACGTCCATGCCCCAGGCGGCGAACGACCATGGTGAACTTGTTGCATTAAGCTCACTAGGAGGTACCTTTATCATATCTCCATGTATCTGACAGCGGTGGCATTTTCGGACGTACTGGATGCAGTCCGTTTCCATAGTCAGCCAGAAGTAACCAGCTCGGAGTATCTTCTTCGCCAGAACAAAACCGTTAATATGTGCACCGCAAGTCCCAGCATGAATTTCTTCCAGTAATTTTGATGCTTCATTTGCATCAACGCACCTTAACAACCCCAAATCAGGAGTCCTCTTATACATGATTCCTCCGATGTGAAAGAAATTGTTAGACAATCTCCGAAGTGTGCGTTTCTGAGTGGCATTTGCAAACTCTGGGTATTCTCCTTTTGCCAAATATTCCTTGATATCATGGAACCAAGGGTTTCTGTCTGCTACTTCTTCGACATGGGCACAGTAAGCTGGCTAATTATGGATCTTTACGGGAATAGGGTCAATGAAATTTTTGTCCGGATGCTGGATCATCGAGGTCAAAGTAGCCAAAGCATCAGCGAACTCATTTTGGACACTGGGGACATGCCGTAATTCTATCTTTGTGAACCTCTTTCTTAACTCCTGTACGTGATGGAGATATGGCAGTATCTTGGAATTTTTGGTCGCCCATTCTCCTTGTACATGATATACCAATAGGTCTGAGTCACCAATCACTAACAACTCCTAGACGTTCATGTCAATGGCCATGTTGAGCCCTAAGATGCAGGCCTCATATTCAGCCATGTTGTTGGTACAGGGAAATCTGAGTTTGGCGGATACTGGATAGTGTAGTCCAGTTTCTGATATTAGGACTGCTCTAATGCCAACTCCTTTGAAGTTTGCTGCTCCATCAAATAACATCCTCCAACCGTCGTAGGATTCTGCAATGTCTTCTCTTACGAATGATACCTCTTCGTCAGAAAAATACGTTTTCAGGGGTTCGTATTCTCCGTCCACGGGATTCTCAGCGAGATGGTCTGCCAATGCCTGCCCCTTGACCGCCTTTTGAGTCACATAGACAATATCGAACTCACTCAGCAGGATTTTCCATTTGGCTAGCTTTCCAGTAGGTATGGGCTTCTGAAAGATATACTTTAACAGATCCATCCTTGATATGAGATATGTTGTGTAGGCATAGAAGTAGTGCCTCATCTTCTGAGCAACCCAAGTCAAAGCGCAGCAGGTGCGTTCCAATAAAGAATACCGAGCCTCGTATGAAGTGAACTTCTTGCTGAGATAGTAGATGGCTTGCTCTTTTCTCCCTGTTTCATCATGTTACCCGATAATGCAACCGAAATATCCATCCAGTACGGCAAGGTAGAGTAGCAGGGGTCTGCCTGGCTCAGGTGGTACGAAAACAGGCGGTGTTGACAAATACTCTTTAATTCTGTCAATTTTTTTTTTTTACAATCTTCGGTCCACTTAATTGCGGCGTCCTACTTCAGCATCTTGAAAATCGGCTCACAGATCACTGTAGATTGTGCTATGAATCGGCTGATGTAGTTAAGCCTCCCCAAGAAACTCATCACATCTTTCTTGTTCCTTGGCAGTGGTAGTTCCTGAATGGATTTGACATTTGATGGATCCAATTCTATTCCCCGGCGGCTTACAATGAACCCCAGAAATTTCCCAGCAGGAACCCCGAATGCACACTTTGCAGGGTTCATCTTCAGATTGTATTTTCGCAACTTATTGAAGAACTTCCTCAAATCCTTCATGTGGTCAGCATGTTTTTTTTACTTGATAATGACATCATCCACATACACCTCGATCTCCTTGTGAATCATGTCATGGAATATGGTGGTCATAGCCCTCATGGCATTATCTTATAACAGTATACTCCCCATGGCGTAATGAATGCCGTTTTCTCAGCATCTTCTTCATCCATCCAAATCTGATGATAACCAGCGAAGCAATCCACGAATGACTGTAATTCACGCTTGGCGCAATTGTCAATTAGAATGTGTATATTTGGCAAGGGAAAGTCATCTTTCAGACTGGCCCGACTGAGATCCCGGTTGTCGACACAGACTCTGACATTCCCATCCTTCTTCGGTACAGGTACAATGTTGGCTAACCATGTCGGGTACTCAACTACCCGGAGAACTTTGGCTTTGATCTGCTTGGTAACTTCTTCTTTGATTTTCAAACTCATGTCAGGTTTGAACTTTCTAAGCTTTTGCTTTACCGGCGGACATGTTGGATTGGTTGGCAGTTTGTGAGCCACAATGGACGTACTTAGACCAGTCATGTCATTATATGACCAGGCGAACATGTCTTCATACCCCTTTAGAAATTCGGTGTACTCTTTCTTCTCTAACGGTGATAAATGAATATTGATCCGTGTTTCCTTGACGTTTTCTGAATCTCCCAGGTTGATAACCTCAGTCTCGTCCAGGTTGGAATTAGGTATGTTTTCAAAGTTCTCGACCTCTTTAACAATCTCGTCGGGTATATCATCTTCATCTGAATCAATGTTCGTTTGCTGCGTTGTCTCATTCCACGTCACAAACATCGGTTCATCAAGACAAGTAATAGTAATGCTATATAGATAAAGTATGATAGAAAACAGTAGCAATAAATATCGGATTCAAAAGAGAAATTAGAAAATGCTTTGATAAATTGAATAACTGTTTTGAACGTCGAAGATCTTATTACAAGAATTGAAAATGCAGGAAAGGGAAAATCATTTAGTAAATAAAACAGTAAGTAACGCTTGTTTCAGCCTTGCTACCCCGAGGCTCGTCGGGCTTTGGTCGTCCTGATAGACCAGTTCTTAAGATATGTTCCCTTGCCTACAACATGTATGGAAGGGCCTTCCCCCCTCCTCCTTGAGAACAACACAACAATCCATATTATCGTCCTCCGGGAACAAACTCCTCATTGCTGCAAGTTCTTCTTCCTCGTTTGATCTATAGATAATGTCGTCTTGCTTGAAAGTCTGCTCTAGATGAGGTATCGGCTGCTCAAAAGGGTAATAGGGACTGCGCCACGGTGGTGACCAGTCGTTGAATTCTTCCCAGGTGTATTCATACCCCAAACCGAAAGTAGTACCATGTTTCTTGAGCTTTATGGGCTTCGTGATCCCTTGTAGTTTCTTATCGAGCCCTTTTCCTGGCTCGTACCCTTTCCATTTCAGGATGCTCCCAATCTTGCTATCCCACCACTTGTCATTGTCGATAGCATTGACCCGTTCGATGTGGTGGTAGGTTCCTCCACCTAGCTTTCTTCTTCCCTCAATGACCGGGATGGTCTGGCGACCATAAATATGGTTGCTACCGTCGCCGTGAATAATAACCTCTTGGTGGTTCCACTCGAACTTCACTGCCTGATGTAGCGTTGATGCTACGACCCCAACATCATGGATCCAGGGTCTTCCTAACAACAGATTGTGAGATGCCAGGACATCTATCACTTGGAAGTCCACCTCGAACCAAGTTGGTCCCATCTGTCAGCATAGGCTGATCTCCCCAATAGTAGACCTTTGAGAACCGTCGAAGGCTTTCACGTTGATTGCTCCGTCCTTTATCTCATGCAGACCTTTACCCAATTTCTTGAGTGTTATCAACGTGCAAATGTTAAGACTGGATCCTCCATCGATCAAGATTCTTGTGATGAAATAGTCTTCGCATTGCACAGTGATGTGCAGTGCTTTGTTGTGCCCCAATCCCTTAGATGGTAACTCATCTTCATGGAAGTTTATCTTGTGGCTTTCCAACACATGGCCCACCATATTGGCCATTTCCCCGCTAGTGATGTTGTTCGCTACATATGCTTCGTTCAGTACCCTCAACAGGGCATTCCTGTGTGCTTCAAAATTCTGCAGCAAAGAGAGGATGGATATTTGGGCTGGTGTCTTGTTCAATTGGTAGATGACCGAATACTCCTTAGCCTAAATTTTCCTCCAAAGGTCATCTGAACCGGTTTCGATGAGGGGAGTCCGATTGGCAGCTTGCTTGCTTGACTCGGCCAGATGCTCAGGGGTATAGACCCTACCAGTTCTTGTCATACCCTGTGGCGCGACAGCTTCCTCAGACCTGCTTTTTCCTTTCCTTCTTGCCTCGATTGTATAGTCCCAAGGGATATAATTTGAGTAGAAAGATGGTGTGGTTGACATTGCCACCGGAATCGGTGCGGCCATCCTTACTTCAAGTGGAATATGTGTTCGGGGTAGCAGGACTGCAACCTCGAACGGTGCTGGTGCGTTTGCTGGAGATACAAAATCGACCTCAATCGGTACTGGTGCCTTTGCAGGCGGCGTTGCTTCAAATTCCAGTGGGATAGACATATTCACCTTAGCATCCTCAGATGGTTGAATCTAGACTATAATCGGCTTGAGAGTAACTACAGGTTTCTTTGGGTCATCACCTTCTGCGATCAACCCGATTGATCCCTCGGGATCCCAATCATCTTCTATCTCAATCATATGGATACCTCCACCCTTATGGTCTGGAGAAGGATTGTTGCAGATGTTTGGGGCGGGGTCTTTCGCCACAATAATCTTGTTATCATTGAGAGTCTGTATCTTATCCTTTAGAGAGTGGCATTCTTAGATGGTGTGTCCTTTCATGCCAGAATGGTATGCACAAGATTTATTTGGGTTAACCCAGTGAGAAGGGTTCTCAGGGGTGGCAGCAGGGATATGTGTGACATAACCAGCAGCTTTGAGATTTTTATACAACTGGTCGGCTATGGCGGTGTATTATTTTGGAGGGCGACGATCAAAGTTAGGACGAGTCCTAGGGAAGTTTTGTCGGGTAGGGGGTGATTGGTAATGTTACATTCCGCAATTTCATATGTTAAAGTTTCGTCGTAAGTTAATCGAGAAGTTCGGGGATGGGATTATTTTGAGATTTTAAGCATTATGCTATTTATAACAAGTGATAAGTAAGTTTCATGAAGAATAAAGGGTACCCAAATTAAAGAAAACGAGTTTCGTTGAAGGTTGCCGATTTGGGATAAAATACGGGTCGAGCGATAATACCCGATAATTATGTACTATTACCATACAAGGTACCATATGACCACAATAGTATGATGTATAAAGTATATTTAAAATGAGTAGTATTTTTAGGTAAATTGAGATAATTCTTAATTATGCAGGTAATGGGTTAATTATGAGATGTTACCTAAATAATTATTAAAAATATGAGATAAAGATTAATTCTTTACCCAAAAAAAAAAAGTGGCATTAAGAGGGCTTACAAAACATATGACTAAGTGCTTATGTAGTCTTAGGTGGCAACTAAGATATTAGATATATACACTACATTTCTAATAAATTCAATATTTTGGATCACTACTTCATCCTCTCTAACATTTCCAAGACTTCAATAAGATAGGATGTTTGGTGCTTTAGCAACAAATTTCCTACTAAATCCCTACAATCAGAATCCACACCATAGATTGTCCAACCCCATATAATCAAACCATTACATTTTAGCTTTTGTAAGCTATGCTATAAAAGGAGTAGTACTCTTCTACATGATTTTCGGCAAACGTTTTGCTAATTGTATAGAGGAGTCATCCTCCTTAAATTATAACGTGACATTTATGCTTCAACGAGAATTCGAGCAAGAATATGATACGGATTTTTCCCTACTCCAGGTATGTTAAGGCTATCCCTTCTTTCACTTTGGCATGATCCAAATTGTACAGAAGAAACGAGCAAACACACGGTTTCCATAAATTACTCTATTCATAGAAGTACTAGGGGGTGTCTATATTCTTGATTCCCCATGTGAATTATTATTATCTTCTGTTCATGGGTCTCGAAATACGTAAATTGATAAAGTTCATTTCATGGTATTAATCAAAGGCACAATGATCTTATGACGTACCGAGAAATTTTATTAATGTATTTCATATGCATTTCATGCATTTATGCATGCACATTGACACATGACTCAGACGGCGTTATATACGCGTATATATGTATGTATATATGTATATGGGATATGGGAAAGGTTATGGTGTTATATACGCACCACCACCTGATCAGGTGGTATATGTTGATGATTTTCCCACAGTGGCCGAGATGATATGATGGGATGCTCTCAGAGGCCTGATGATGTTATGAAATATGTACCTATGCACGACATGACATTCATACGCATATGCATGACATTATACGTATTTCATGATTTACAGAATTATCCAGACTTACATGTTGAGTCAGTTACTCTATATTACCTCCAAGTTTGTATGTTCATATTTATGTTCCTTACATACTCGGTATATTATTCGTACAGACATCCCTTTTGCTGGGGACGCTGCGTTTCATGCCCGCAGGTCCTGATAGACAGGTCGAGAGTCCTCCAAGTAGGCTATCATCTCAGCGGAAGGTGTTGGTGCGCTTCATTTACTCAGGAGTTACTTATGTGGTCAGTAATATTAGAATATGTACTGATTAGTATGGATGGGCCCTGTACCAACCTGTATGACGTTTATGTACTCTTAGAGACTTGTAGACATATGTCGTGTACGTGAAAAATTGTACGACCTTGGCGGCCTATGTTTTGAGTTATAAATGATCATGTTGGCCTATTAGGCCTGTATGTCGCGTGTATAGGATGATGAAATAAAAAAAGTATATGTTACGTTGGTACTCAATTGAATAAGGTATCGGGTGCCGTCACAGTCTATCAGTTTTGGTCGTGAAAAAAGTGTTATCAGAGCAGTTCTGTCCTAGGGAGTCTACAAGTCGTGTCTAGCAGAGTTTTGTTTATGGGTGTGTCGTGCACCACACTTATAAGCAGGAGGCTACAGGGTATTTAGGACCGTTACTCTTTCTTCTTACTCTCGTGTGGTAGAGATCACTTATAAGAATTCAAATTCTGAACTTTTATTCGTAATAGTACGATGCCTACATTCAGAAAGATGATCGATAAGAGATATAGTTGTGAAAGTGTTGAGTTAGAGGAACTCGATCTTTGCATCTTGCTTATGATGAGTAAATGAGAAGTCTTCAGCTGATCATGCGTATACTAAAAGATGTACGGTTCTTGATAAGGAGTTTTTATCTAGTCTTACGGTATAAAGGAATAACGGAGTCGAAAGTTAGAGACGAGTTGTAACAAGTAAAAAGAAGCGAGGTGAAGAAGGGTACGAGGTACCCAGTTAATAAAGATTATCCTTATTTATAATTCTAGAAGGGAGATATAAGAATTTTAAATTACCTACAACAATAATAGATGTACGTACAATCGGCCGCGCATATCTCAATCATGCCCTATGAAAGCTAACATATATGGTTTAAGAGAAAGACAGGATAGTAGGATACGACTGCGGATCGAGTTGCCCAAATTGATGAATGGATGGTTTGAATACAATTACATTGGAAGATTCGACGTCAATGGAGTGTTGAAGGATGAAACAGAGTAGATCAAGGAGGACATTTTAGAGTTCTACTAAAACTTATATTAAGAGAATCTACAAGAAAGACAGCTGGTTCTATGAAGTAAATGCTTCCTGCATGGGAAATAAATAAAAAAGCCACTCTTATTTGTGTTTGCACTGCCAAGTTACTGCACAATTGTATGCGTTGGTTGACATTTTCGAAGGGATAAATATTTTTTTTGGTATTGCTCCCATCCCTAGTAGAGAAAGAATGTTAGGCAACCTGAAGAAAGGGGAGCTAAAAGCAAAAGAATGTCTTGTTCAAGTTTTTGGAATAAAGTAATAGATATAAATGTCATCAAGAAGTAAGAAGAGAGTTAATGATGCATTATGAGTATGAAGTGATACATTGATGACAACGGTGGATAAAAAATATGACAATATTATAGAATTTATAGTCAAGTAAAGGAAAAGACAAGAGGTGATAGGCGTTGAGACAATAAAAGAATATAGGCCATAGTCATATCCTCATTTCGAGAAATAAGTTCACAACTCTAACGTGATTAACAGAAGGAAAAGTTAGTCCCCAGATTAATAGAAATCGATATGGACTGATGAACAAGATAAACTAAACATGAATTAAGGACTGAGTGATTTGATAATAGTCAGCATCATGAGAATTTTAGATCGCGTTCCGGCGATAATGGAATGGACAACAGAAGAGGATTCATGAGAAATTCTGGGAATGGTCATTTAGGAAGACGCTTCCCTAAAGCAAGCAATGGGAGAAAAGTTAAGCTTAACGGAATGTATGTGCCAGTTACACTAAGTGTCACCATCGAGAGTAATGAATTTAGTTATCCTTGGTGCAGAAGGATTACCTCAAGGCGAGTAAAGGTCATCGATGATGTGAAAGGACGCCGAAGATGAAGAGGAAAAACATCTATAGGCAGGTCGTCGTAGCTCCAACTCTTAGTACTCCCATAAAGGGGGGGGGGGGATATGGAATTATGTGGCATTAAGTCAGAATTAAGTGATTCTAGTAACTATGGATTGATAAAGGAAGAATGTGATAAAAATGAGAAAGGGATGAGATTGTATTATTTTTCAAATCCTACAGATATGCTATGATTCTAGAACATTATGCGAATGCGACTTCAAGGAGAGGAAGTAAGGGTTCCTACCGAGATGTTATTGATAGAATACCCAGTACGGGACGTAAGTTAAGACAAAGGAAATGATCCAAGAATGATTACGAGGAATATTGATATGAGAATCAGTCAACGAGTAGTTAATAGTTGATTCAGGAAGAGCCTAGTCATATGACTAGACAAGAAGTCACAGACAAATCAGAAAATCATACAAGATAAATGTAGTAAACCCCAACATGGAGAATTCAGTCTCGCAGTAATATCACTATAATACATGAGATATATTCAAATAAGAGTCTGGGTAGTTTAAGGTACCGTATGAGTGTTACGGGGCATAAAAGAAAGTGCCACTGGGAAGATAGTCAAAATATCAATTCAGAAGCAACCCCACAAGTACAAGGATATGGAGGTAAGCAACTACAGATGATTATAGGCAAGGAAGGACATCAAAAGGTCTATAATAAGCTCACAACTTTACAAGAGTCAAGGGTTCTCCCTAAGTACTACAACAAAAGACTAGTTGAGGAAATCAGGAGGAAGGTTTCAACCTAAGATCAGTGACCTAAAGAGGAAGTGATCTTATAACAACAGTCTCACAACAATGTTTTATGCACTCCTTAAGGAAGTGTCACATACCGCGGCTAATGGACGGGAAGTAATCAAAAGTGATATTCAAGGAGATATGAGTTTTATGGTATTCCAATATGTATGGGCACTAAGATAAGTTAAGTATGCACCCAACAAGTGGAAAAACAACCAAGAAAAGTAATTGTTTACATTTAAAGAAAGCTGAAAAGGAACATAGGAAATTATTCGATCAATAATCCAGAGTTAGTTACATTATGAACGCACTTAAGAGATTGGAGTATTATCCATGCAGCATATATGTTGACTATCATACGGTCGTAGGAGACTCTGGTATAAGTTAAAAGAAAGAATTGAGTCCAGGTCATAGACAAGGAATTGAGTTGTTATATGATGGTATCACGGATATTACATAAGCGTCTATGAAAGACTAAAGTAATAACTAATATGATGAGCCGCATATCGGAATATAGATTAAGAATACATAAAGGTTGATCAGAAGGAAGAGGAAACCAAAGAGTTACATCAATGAAGTAAATCAGGAGTCTGATTATTGGACCAAAAAATAATTATAAACATCATGATTGAGAACATTGCAGAATCACTTTTAACATCAAAGCTACAAGAGAGATAGTACAACAACCATATTCTATAATTGCCCTATGTTAGCGCCAGTCTAACCTGATAAGAAGTCAGTATGAAGCTCCAACCGGATTGTGTACGCACCAAAGAGGCAAGTGCTATAATAGAGCATAAAGTTGTGGATGTGAATTTTACCTATGAGGAAGGGAGGTCATGAAAGAGATAGAATATATGATGCGAGATCTTAAGGTAAGTAAGGTAATGGTAAACAGCGCACGAGAAACCCAAATGTAAAAGATTGTGAATAGTTCATACTTCAGATAGAAGGCTAGAAGCGCCGGGATTCAGTACCCAGGAATGATAGCGGCATTGTCAGTAGCACGTCTTCAAGCCTATGGTTTCTTCGTATCGAAAATCTTGACTAAGAGAATAAAGAAGAGTTATTTAGAGATGATGTGATGTCTCGCTTGACGTTCCTAAAATGACATATGGAAATCTATGATGCAAGGAAGTTGAAAGGTTACAAGTAATATAAATAGAGATGTGTAGGCCACAAGCAATAACAAAATGGATAAGTCCTCAGGCTTAAGTCCATGAAAACAAGCAGAGCATATGGTTTCTCTAAGTTATACAAAGCTCACAGTACCGTGAATGAACTCAAAGGAGTCTAAAACTAATAACATTTAGAAGAGATGGAATGCTAGCTTGTTAATAGAATGAGGGTGTAATTATCGTAGACAAAGGATGACATTTGGGCCTCCGATTGAGTAATGACCTGATGAAGAAAAGAAAGGGATCTCATGAATTGGACAGAATTATAATACCCACGCAAGGTGAATCACATTGGGGTGCTGTGAGATACGGTTATGAGAGAAGGGTATCGCCCCAGGTGGATCAATCTAATCATATAAGATGTTCCCCGATATAATGTGAATCCTAGCGTTTTACATAAAAGGATAAGTTATCATGGATTGATTATGGATCAAAACTGAGGTGAATCAACAATGGATGGATAAAAGTTATAAAGTATGAAAGGAGATTAGCCCGTCATTCTTAAGATGAACAATAACCTGGAAGCATTAGAGGACATAGATTTATACGTATGGGATAAGCAATAAAAGTAACATGGGATTTGGTAACAGACCTCAATAACAAGAAATCGAGGTAAGAGTTATGGTATAGTATGACCTACGTAGATGCAGTAAAGTCATACGAATGGATAACCAGGTCTATAAAATAAGATATAACAATATTAGTAATTCGACAAAATACCAGCGAAGAACTTAAGGATTTGCTAAAAGCTAGAGGAAAAGGATAGTCGCATAAGCACACTTACAAGGTCAGTATCTTATAAGCTGCATGATTGAGGGTAGCAGCAATTACGAGATTGGAATGAATTTGATAACAAGTCATGGCGTGGGAAAGAAGACTAAAGGGGAGAATGCCCTAGTGTTTGGAATTCATTCACATAATAGTTGCCTGGATGGCAAGAGGAGTACTAAAGCATTCACAAGAGCTATGGGTTATGAGAATGATAAGTGCACCATTCAACATTCGAAAACGAATGTTCCAAAGGGGGGAATGATGTTACATCCCGCATTTTCGTATGTTAAAGTTTCGTCATAGTTTAATCGACGTAAGTTCGGGGATGGGATTATTTTGAGATTTTAAGAATTATGCTATTTATAACAAGCGATAAGTAAGTTTCATGAAGAATAAAGGGTACCCAAATTAAAGAAAACGAGTTTCGTTGAAGGTTGCCGATTTGGGGATAATTATGGACTAGTACCATACAAGGTACCATATGACCACGATAGTATGATGTATAAAATGTATTAAAAATGAGTAGTAAATTTAGGTAACTTGAGATAATTCTTAATTATGCGGGTAATGGGTTAATTACGAGACGTTACCTAAATAATTATTAAAAATATGAGATAAAGATTAATTCTTTACCCAAATAAAAAATGTGGCATTAAGAGGGCTTACCAAACATATGACTAAGTACTTATGTAGTCATAGGTGGCAACTAAGATATTAGATATATACACTACATTTCTAATAAATTCAATATTTTGGATCACTACTTCATCTTCTCTAACGTTTCCAAGACTTCAATAAGATAGGTTGTTTGGTGGTTTTGCAACAAATTTCCTACAACATCCCTACAATCAGAATCCACACCATAAATTGTCCAAACCCATATAATCAAACAATTACATTTTAGTTTTTGTAAGCTACGTTATAAAAGGAGTAGTACTCTTCTACATGATTTTCGGCAAAAGATTTTCTAATTGTACAGAGGAGTCATCCTCCTTAAATTATAACGTGACATTTCTGCTTCAACGAGAATTCAAGCAAGAATATCATACAGATTTTTCCCTACTCCGGGTATGTTAAGGCTATCCCTTCTTTCACTTTGGCATGATCCAAATTGCACAGAAGAAACGAGCAAACGCACAGTTTCCATAAATTACTCTATTCATAGAAGTACTAGGTGGTGTCTATATTCTTGATTCCCCATGTGAATTATTATTATCTTCTGTTCATGGGTCTCGAAATACGTAAATTGGTAAAGTTCATTTCATGGTATTAATCAAAGGCACAATGGTCTTATGACGTACCGAGAAATTTTATTAATGTATTTCATGTGCATTTATACATGCACATTGACCCATGACTCAGACAGTGTTATATACGCATATATATGTATGTATATATGTATATGGGAAAGGTTATGGCTTTATACACGCACCACCACCTGATCAGGTGGTATACATTGATGATTTGCCGAAAGTGGCCGAGATGATATGATGGGATGCCCTCAGAGTCCTGATGATGTTATGAAATATGTACCTATGCACGACATTACATTCATACACATATGCATGACATTATACGTATTTCATGCTTTACAGAATTATCCAGACTTACAGGTTGAGTCAGTTACTCTATATTACCTCCATGTCTATATGTTCTTATTTATGTGGCTTACATACTAAGTACATTATTAGTACTGACGTCCCTTTTGCCTGGGGACGCTGCGTTTCATGCCCGCAGGTCCTGATAGACAGGTCGAGAGTCCTCCAAGTAGGCTATCAGCTCAGCGGATGGTGTTGGTGCGCTCCATTTACTCCGGAGGTGCTTATGTGGTCAGTAAGATTATGACATGTACTAATTAGTATGGAGGGGCCTTGTCCCGACCTGTATAATGTTTATGTACTCGTAGAGGCTTGTAGACATATGTCGTGTATGTGAAAAATTGTACGGCCTTGGCGGCCTATGTTTTGAGTTATAGATGATCATGTTGGCCTATTAGGCCCGTATGTCACGTGTATAGGATGATGAAATAAAAACAATATATGTTACGTTGGTACTTAGTTGAGTAAGGTACCGGGTTCCCATCACGGTCCATCAATTTGGATCGTTACAAAAGTGGTATCAGAGTAGTTCTATCCTAGGGAGTCTACAAGCTGTGTCTAGTAGAGTTTTGTTTATGGGTGTGTCGTGCACGACACTTATAAGCAGGAGGCTACAGGGCATTTAGGACTATCACTCTTCCTTCTTACTCTCGTGTGGTAGACCTCACTTATAAGAATTCAAATTCCGAACTTCTACTCGTAATAAGACGATGGCTACATTCAGAAAGATGATCGGTAAGAGATATAGTTGTGAAAGTGTTGAGTTAGAGGAACTCGATCTTAGCATCTTGCTTATGATGAGTAAATGAGAAGTTTTCAGCTGATCATGCGTATACTAATAGATGTACGGTTCTTGATAAGGAGTTTTTAGGAAAGAATACTTATCTAGTCTTACGGTAAAAAGGAATAATGGAGTCGAAAGTTAGAGACGAGTTGTAACAAGTAAAAGAAGCGAGGTGAAGAAGGGTACGAGGTACCCAGTTAATAAAGATTATCCTTATTTACCATTCTGGAAGGGAGATATAAGAATTTTGAATTACCTACAACGATAGTAGATGTACGTACAATCGGCCGCGCCTCTCTCAGTCATGCCCAATGGGAGCAAACGGATATGGTTTAAGAGAAAGACAGGAAAGTAGGATCCGACTGCGGATCGAGTAGCCCAAAATGATGAATAGATGGTTTGAATACAATTACATTGGAAGATTGGACGCCAATGGAGTGTTGAAGGACGAAACAGAGCAGATCAAGGAGGACATTTTGGAGTTCTACTAAAACTTATATTCAGAGAATCTACAAGAAATACGGTTGGTTCTATGAAGTAAATGCTTCCTGCATGGGAAATATATTAAAAGCCACTCTTATTTGTTTTTGCCCTGCCAAGTTACTGCACAATTGTATGCGTTGGTTGACATTTTCAAAGGGATAAATATTTTTTTTGGTATTGCTCCCATCCCTAGTAGAGAAAGAATTTTAAACAACCTGAAGAGCCGGTGGAGCAAGGGGAGCTAAAAGCAAAAAAATGTCTTGTTCAAGTTTTTGGAATAAAGTAATAGATATAAATGTCTGCAGGAAGTAAGAAGAGAGTGAATGATGCATTATGAGTATGAAGTGATACGTGGATGACAATGGTGGATAAAAAAGATGACAGTATTATAGAATTTATAGTCAAGTAAAGGAAAAGACAAGAGGCGATAGGCCTTGAGACAATAAAAGAATGTAGGCCATAGTCATATCCTCATTTCGATAAATAAGTTCACAACTCTAACGTGATTAACAGAAGGAAAAGTTAGACCACAGATTAATAGAAATCAATATGGACTGATGAACAAGATAAACTAAACATGAATTAGGGACTGAGTGATTTGATAATAGTCAGCATCATGATAATTTTAGATCGCGTTACGGGGATAATGGAATGGACAACAAAAGAGGATTCATGAGAAATTCAGGGAATGGTCATTTAGGAAGATGCTTCCCTAAGGCAAGCAATGGGAGAAAAGTTAAGCTTAACGGAATGTATGTGCCAATTACACTAAGTGTCACCATCGTGAGTAAGGAATTTTGTTATCCTTGGTACAGAAGGATTACCGCAAGGCAAGTAAAGGTCATCGATGATGTGAAAGGACGCCGAAGATGAAGAGGTAAAACATCTATAGGCAGGTCGTCGTAGCTCCAACTCTTAGTACTCCCATAAAGGGGGGAATATGGAATGATGTTGCATTAAGTCAGAATTAAGTGATTCTAGTAACAATGGATTGATAAAGGAAGAATGTGATAAAAATGAGAAAGGGATTTCAAATCCTACAGGTATGCTACGATTCCAGAACATTATGCAAATGCGACGTCAAGGAGAGGAAGTAAAGGTTCCTGCCGAGATGTTATTGATAGATTAGGGACCAGTACGGGATGTAAGTTAAGAGAAAGGAAATGATCCAAGAAAGATTACGAGGAATATTGATACGATAATCAGTCAACGAGTAGTTAATAGTTGATTCGGGAAGAGTCTAGTCATATGTCTAGACAAAAAGTCACAAACAAATCAGCAGATCATACGAGATAAATGTAGTAAACCCCAACATGGAGAATTTAGCCTCGCAGTAATATCATTATAATACTTGAGATAAATTCAAATAGGAGTCTGGGTAGTTTAAGGTACCGTATGAGTGTTACGGGGATAAAAGAAAGTGCCACTGGGAAGACAGTCAAAATATCAATTCAGAAGCAACCCCACAAGCACAAGGAAATGTGGGTAAGCAACTACAGATGATTATAGGCAAGGAAGGACATCAAAAAGTCTATAAGAAGCTCACAGCTTTACGAGAGTCAAGGGTTCTCCCTAAGTACTACAACAAAAGACTAGTTGAGTAAATAAGGAGGAAGGTTTCAACCTAAGATCAGTGACCTAAAGAGGAAGTGATCTTATAACAACAATCTCACAACAATGTTGTATGCACTCCATAAGGAAGTGGCACATACCGCGACTAATGGACGGGAAGTAATCAGAAGTGATATTCAAGGAGATATGAGTTTTATGGAATTCCAATATGTATGGGCACTAAGATAAGTTAAGTATGCACCCAACAAGTGGAAAAACAACCAAGAAAAGTAATTGTTTACATTTAAAGAAAGATGAAAAGGAACAGAGGAAATTGTTCGATCAATAATCCAGAGTTAGTTACATTATGAACGCACTTAAGAGATCGGAGTATTATCCATGCAGCATATATGTTGACCATCATACGGTCGTAGGAGACTCTGGTATAAGTTAAAAGAAAAAATTGAGTCCAGGTCATAGACAAGGGATTGAGTTGTTAGATGATGGTATCACGGATATTACATAGCGTCTATGAAAGACTAAAGTAATAACTAATACCATGAGCCGCAGATAAGAATATAGCTTAAGCCTACATAAAGGCTGATCAAAAGGAAGAGGAAACCAAAGAAATACATTGATGAAGTAAATCAGGAGTCTGATTATTGGACAAAAAAATAATTATAGACATCATGATTAAGAATATTGCAGAATCACTTTTAACATCAGAGGTACAAGAGAGATAGTACAACAACCATATTCTATAACTCCCCTACGTTAGAGCCAGTCCAACCTCATAAGAAGTCATTACGAAGCTCCCATCAGATTGTGTACGCACCAAAGAGGCAAGTGCTATAATAGAGCATCAACTTGTGGATGTGAATTTTACCTCTGTGGAAGGGAGGTTATGAAAGAGATAGAAGATATGATGTAAGAATTTAAGGTAAGTAAGGTAAAGGTAAACAGCGCACGAGATACCCAAATGTAAAAGATTGTGAATAGTTCATACTTCGGATAGAAGGCTAGAAGCACGGGGATTCAGTTCCCAGGAATGATAGCGGCATTGTCAGTAGCACGTCTTCAAGCCTATGGTTTCTTGGTATCGAAAATCCTGACTAAGAGAATAAAGAAGAGTTATTTAGAGACGATGTGATATCTCGCTTGACGTTCCCAAAATGACATATGGAAATCTGTGATGCAAGGAAGTTGAAAGGTTACAAGTAATATAAATAGAGATGTGTAGGTCGCAAGCAATAACAAAATGGATAAGTCCTTAGGCTTAAGCCCATGAAAATAAGCAGAGTATATGGTTTCTCTAAGTTATACAAAGCTCATTGTACCCTGAATGAACTCAAAGGAGTCTAAGACTAATAACATTTAGAAGAGATGAAATGCTACCTTGTTAATAGAATGAGGGTGTAATTATTGTAGACAAAGGATGACATTTGGGCCTCCGATTAAGTAATGATCTGATGAAGAAAAGAAAGGGATCTCATGAATTGGACAGGATTAAAATACCCACGTAAGGTGAATTACATTGGGGTGCTGTGAGATACGGTTATGAAAGAAGGGTATCACCCCAGGTGGATCAATCTAATCATATAAGATGTTCCCCGATATAATGTGAATCCTAGCGTTTTACATAAAAGGATAAGTTATCATGGATTGATTATGGATCAAAACTGAGGTGAATCAACAATGGATGGAGCAAAGTTATAAAGTATGAAAGGAGATTAGCCCGTCTTTCTTAAGATGAACAATAACCTGGAATCATTAGAGGACATAGATTTATACGTATGGGATAAGCAATAAAAGTAACATGGGATTTGGTAACAGACCTCAATAACAAGAAATCGAGGTAAGAGTTATGGTATAGTATGACCTACGTAGATGCAGTAAAGTCATACGAATGGATAACCAGGTCTAAAAAATAAGATATAACAATATTAGTAATTCGACAAAATACCAAGCGAAGAACTTAAGGATTGGCTAAAAGCTAGAGGAAAAGGATAGTCGCATAAGCACACTTACAAGGTCAGTATCTTATAAGATGCATGATTGAAGGTAGCAACAATTACGAGATTGGAATGAATTCGATAACAAGTCATGGCGTGGGAAAGAAGACTAAAAGGGGGAATGCCCTGGTGTTTGGAATTCATTCACATAATAGTTGCCCGGATGGCTAGAGGAGTACTAAAGCATTCGCAAGAGCTATGGGTTATGAGAATGATAAGTGCACCATTCAACATTCGACGACGAATGTTCCAAAGGGGGGAATGATGTTACATCCCGCATTTTCGTATGTTAAAGTTTTGTCGTAAGTTAATCGACGTAAGTTCGGGGAGGGGATTATTTTGAGATTTTAATAATTATGCTATTTATAACAAGCAATAAGTAAGTTTCATGAAGAATAAAGGGTACCCAAATTAAAGAAAATGAGTTTCGTTGAAGGTTGCCGATTTGGGGATAAAATACTGGTCGAGCGATATAACCCGATAATTATGGACTAGTACCATACAAGGTACCATATGAACATGATAGTATGATTTATAAAGTATATTAAAAAATGAGTAGTATTTTTTAGGTAAATTGAGATAATTCTTAATTATGCGGGTAATGGGTTAATTACGAGACGTTACCTAAATAATTATTAAAATGATGAGATAATGATTAATTCTTTACCCAAAAAAAAAAGTGGCACGGTACATTATTCGTACTCACGTCCCGTATGTCATGTACGTTAAAGATTGTACTGCCTTGGCGGCCTATGTTTTGAGTTATAGATGATCATGTTGGCCTATTAGGCCCGTATGTGTCACGACCCAAATTCCCACCCTTTAGGCCGTGACTGCGCCTAACGTTGAACCTGCTAGGCCAGCCAACGTGTAACTTGTAATAGCAATTAAAAATTCATTTAGTACGAAATGAAATGCTAAATTCATCAGCCTCAACCAATTTCCATCACACACAGGGATAACAGTGGGAAGCAAGTTTCACCGTACATCAATAACGTACCTTTCCCAACAATAATCTTTCCAACATCGATAATAAAATT
>ML296117.1:643-21762 GCA_005239495.1 Nicotiana undulata
GCCGAGTGTTATTATATATGCACGAGGGGACATTCCGTGCCGAGTGATTGTGAGGTTATGCACGAGGGGGCATTCCATGCCGAGTATTATTATATATGCACGAGGGGGCATTCCGTGCCGAGTGTTATTATATATCCACGAGGGGACATTCTGTGCCGAGTGATTGTGAGATTATGCACGAGGGGACATTCTGTGCCGAGTGTTATTATATATGCACGAGGGGAGATTCTGTGTCGAGTGACTGTTAGGTTATGCACGAGCGGACATGCCGTGCCTTTCCTGTTCATTATATGTTGGAGAAGCTATATTTCTGCCTTGTCTTTACGTTTCATTTATTACCTTGTACTGCTGTGCTAGCATATTGTTACCCTATCTCCCCAGTATGTTCTCCCCATATATGTCTTACTTGCTTATTTCTGTTGCCATTTTTCCTGCTATTATATATAATTGTACAGTTACATGTGTTGTGTTGGCCCTAGCCTCGTCACTACTTCGCCGAGGTTAGGCTCGACACTTACTCAGTACATGGGGTCGGTTGTACTGATGCTACACCTGCACTTCTTTATGTTGTGCAGACTACGCAGCCGGACCCGGAGATCACTGACAATCGGAGCATCTCATTCAGTCATACAGAAGACTCGAGGTAGACCCGCAGACGTTCGTGGGCCTTGACGCCACCTTCTACTTTCCACTTTCAGCTCTGTCTTACTTTGTATTTCAAAGACAGTCTTATGTACTTATTTCAAACCTTTTGTTTGTAGTAATCTCTTAGATAGTCTGTGAGTATGTGACACCAGTTCTGGGATTTGTTTATGGGTTTTATCTCGAAAAGTGCTATGTTGTATTTTGGGTTATTATGTTAAATTTTATATGGTGGGTCATCGAAGCCTTGGTTATCTTGTTCGTATTTGTTGTTAATAAGTTTTTTTTAGTTCAAACATTGGCTTGTCTAGCGGGTTCAATGTTAGACGCAGTCATGGCCCGAAGGTGGGATTTCGGGTCGTGACAATAGTCACAATATTTTATTATTAATCGCGCCTAAAGCAAGCTACAATGTTCAAATTGCTCATTTCCTTTTTAACTTCTTATTTCATGCATTTAAACCGAGCCCTTTTAAAATCTAATTAAAAGTAACTTTCCAAGTCCAAATAACTACCCTACATCAAAATATTCTACTCCTAGTCAAAAGAAAACTAACACGTTACTTAATGGTATTGATGATCCCAAACAGAGATATATTTTAACGAAAGTGCAGACAAACCTTTTCTTTTCTCTTATTATTTTATGTAAAATGTGAAGCCTAACCTGTAAGGGACATTGATATTTCATAATGTAAAGTTTAATGAATTTTTATTTATAGAAAACAACTGCAGCAAGATTAAATAAATGAACAAAGAAAATACAAACCAACAATTAATGAAACGATATTAACAGTAAGAAAAGAGTGGACCTTAAAGTAGAAATCTCTTCGTATTAAAAGAAGCTCGATGTAGGATCGTACAATGGACAAATGGACACTAGCACCAGATCTAGACCGAAAATACGCCGGAGAAGTGAATCGCGACTCGAGCTCGGCAAAGAAACCCGACTCGGCAACAAGAATCGCTAGCCATAACCACGATCGGTACTCACGGATGACTCAGCTCGAGTTCAAATAGGGAACTCACATCCAAACACATCTCTCAAATTAAGCTTGAATCAGAAGAAGTGACTTTCTTTGCAAAACAACTAAAAGACGATGCAACGTTTTTGGTGTTTGCTTTGAAAAACATGCGGCCAAGCAAGAGATGAGATCTCAATACTACTCTATGCTCACTGACTATCTGTTCATCACTCTCTCTAAATGTGTATGAATTGCTTTCCCAGAAATATATAAAATCCCCTCTGTTTTTGGTATGTTCCCTCTCCACCGAGCTCCTGCTTTTTCTCGTTCCTCTCATCTCTCTCTTGTATATCTTTGTAGGTGTGTGTGTTTTTATATGGGTAAGGATGGTGAGTCCAGGTGAAAGAATATCTTGTGAATGTGACAGGGGTGAGTATTGGAGAGCAAGAATAAACAAAAAAGAGTGTGTGTTGTGTATTTGCAAAATCTGTTACAAAGTTGGATGGGAAAGAATCTTTGCTAGTTGGCCAATTGTGATTGGTTCTTACTTTTTTGTGATTTTGATTTTCTTTTATTGTTTAATAGATGAAAAACAAAAATACTACACCTAAACTTGAATAGCAAGATAAAATACTAATCACTCATTTCCTTATTAAACTAATATTTTTTGGAAAACCTTTTCTTTTTTTATAAATGAAGATAAAGCTTATATTAAAATGTGACCCCCCCTATTTTTTTATTGTTTTTAATTTTCTTAAGTAAAATATATAAAATTAGGAATAAGAGCTAAAATATGTAGATTAAACTTAAAATATATTTACATACTAAAAAGTGATAATTTTTTTAAATATAGTCAAAAATTAGGTGCTCACAGCTGACCCCTTTTTGCTTGGAAACATGAAGAGTTTTCAGGTAATGACAAAGTGAGCCATGACTAATTTTTTGCTAAATCTTTATTCAAAAGGGAAACGAAATAAAAGAAAAGAATGCAAAAGTGCAACCGCGCCCTGATTTTGAAAGCCTACATATCCTGGATCATTAGGGAATCAGGTCGCGTGTAGTTCAAGGATAATGATGGAATGACGAGTTGGAGGGTCGAATGGGGTTCCGTCGAGGCTCCGGTCTGTGGTCCTATTATTATCTCACGACCCGAAATCCCACCTTCAGGCCGTGACTGCGTCTAACGTTGAACCCGCTAGACAAGCCAACGTGTGCAGTTAAACTAACATGATAACACCGAATTAACAGAATTAACCAAAAATAGTTTTCAAATTTTAACAGCGGAAATACATAAAAACAGGACTAAGTGATAGAAATAAATACAATACGTTGTAACAATCCCCGAATATGGAGTCACTAACTCACGAACATACTAAAAGATTACTACACACAAGAGGCTGAACAATAACTGTATACAATTGTCTTTGGAAATAAATGAAAAAGACATGAAGGAAGAAAAAGGGATAGAGGAGACGTCAAGGCCCACGAACGTCTGCGGGTCAAGCTTGCAATCTCTGAGGTGGAATGAAGGATAATCCCTCTAACGATATCCATTGGGTCCGTCTGCGGGATCTGCACAACATAAAGAAGTGCAGGAGTAGCATCAGTACAACCGACCCCATGTAATGAGTATGTGCCGAGCCTAACCTCGGCCGAAGTAGTGACGAGGCTAGACTTGACAACGATAATCTACCTGTACAGTTCTACAAGATATAGCACAGACAAAGGCAGGAATAAACAGATAAGCATGGGATACGGGAGCAGTTAATGGGGGTGACAAGTGAGAGATAAGAACAATTAATTAACACATAGGAGAAAGCAAAAGAGCAAATTAACAAGAATGCTAACGTAACAAGTATAAATACGAGCAATGTATGTAATGGCACGGCATCACCCTTCGTGCTTTTACTCTCTTCCTCACAATGCGATGTATGATATAAGATAATATAAATCATGGCACGGCATCACCCTTCGTGCTTTTACTCTCTTCCTCACAATGCAATGTATAATGTGAGGCAATACATATCATGACACGGCAGCAACCTTCGTGCTTTTAATCAATGTGAATCATGGCACAGCATCAACCTTCGTGCTTTTACTCTCTTCCTCACTATGCATTTTATTATGTAATCAATGTAAATCATGGCACGGCATCACCCTTCGTGATTTAAACTCTTCCTCACCATAAAAATGACAATATCAAATGGCAAGGAATGCAGCATAGTGGAAATACAGATCATAAACACCCGACAAGGGGAATGTCTCAGTCAATATCATAACAATTGCCCGGCAAGGGTCTCAGTTATAACCAACCTTTTCACGTATATCCTTTATAGTTGGGTCCTCAATAGAACCATTACATCGCAAGTTCATCAACAAGGATTTTCAACAACAATCAACTTCCAAGTAGAGACAATTTCATAATACACTGAATATGGAAGTAATAATAAGAATTTCATCAAAAATGGACTCACGGGCATGCTTGACACACAATGCATAGGTACTCGTCACCTCACCTATGCATTGAACATGATAAACACTTAGCACATAGCATACAATACCTATTCCCTTACCAAAGCTAGGCAAGACACTTACCTCGGGTCCAAGAATAGCAATTCAATCTTCTAATACCGCCTTTCCTTTTGAATTCAACTCCGAAACGACAATATCTAGACATAATTAATTTATTAACATAAAAAATGACTCATTAATACAATCCCATAGCCTAAATATACAATTCCTAGCATTCTTCCAAATTTACCAAAATTCGACTCCGGGCCCGTTTGGTCCAAACACGAAGCTCGGACCAAAACCCGATCACCCATACCCCCACGAGTTCAAATATATAATTTGTTTTGAAATCCGACCCCAAATTGAGATTGAATTACCCAAAATCCCATAAACCCTAACTCTACCCAAAACCCCTAATTTCTACTTTGATTTTAGGATTTTAGGCCTAGATTCTAGTGTTTGATGATGAAATTAGAAGGAAAAATGGAGTTAGAATTGATTGCCTATGAGGATATGGTGATGGAGCTCTTCAAAAATGGCCAAAGGGGGTGTGGGGAAGAAGAATATGGTGCAAGGAGGTGAAATCCCATAACGGGTTCTGTTTTGGGTATTTAAAATAACTTAGTGAAATTTGTTCAGTGCGATCGCGGGCAAGGGATTGCGATCGCGGAGTTAGCTGGGTTTCACTCTCTGCGATCGCGGAGAGAGGGATGCGATCGCGGAGAAGCTGGGCGGCACTCTATGCGATCGCGGAGCTTCAGGACTTCCTACCCTGCGATCGCGGCCCCACCAATGCGATCGCATAAGGCATCAGGCCCCTCCCCCACACTCAACTCTATGCGATCGCAGCTCTACCTATGGCGATCGCATAGACTAAGCTACCAGACACCAGAAAACTCAAGAAACACCAGATTTTTGACACTTTAAGCACTCTGTTAGCTACCCAAAACTCACCCGAGCACTCGGGACTGAAAAACCAAAAACACACACGACTCCCAAACCATCCTACGAACTTATTCAAGCATTCAAATCACCAAAGTATCATCAAAATCAATGAATTAAACCTCAAAACTCATAGAATTTTCTTAAATCTTCATAAGGCTCAATTATTCCGATTTTGGTCCGAAACACGTCATTTCAAGTCCGCTTTACACCAAACTTTGCAGATAACTCACATAACATATTTTATACCTGTTCCGGACTTTGGAACCATAATACGGGCACGGTAGCACGGTTTTCACATTAATTATCATTTTCAAAAACCTTCATTATTTTCAAAAAACAATTTTCTTTAAAAATTCTTTTCTCGGGCTTGGGACCTCGAAATTTGATTCCGGGCACGCGTCCAAGTCCCATATTTTCCTACGGACCCTCCGGGACCATCGAATCACGCGTCCGGGTTCGTTTACCAAAAATATTGACCATAGTCAACTGTATTAAATTAATTATTAGAAATTTCATTTTTCATCAAGCTTTCACATAAAAGCTTCCCGGCTACCTGTCCGGGCTGCGCATGCATATCAAGGTGAGATTAACAGAGGCTTTCGGGGCCTCGGAACACAGATTTAGCTAGATTAACATAGGATGACCTTTTGGGTCATCACAATCTCCACCTCTAAAATAAACGTTCGTCCTCGAACGGACATAGAAAAATACATGAGTCTGAGAAAAGATGGGGATAACGGTTCCGCATATCGGACTCGGACTTCCAAGTAGCTACCTCGGCAGGCTGACCTCGCCACTGAACACGGACCGAAGGATAACTCTTCGATCTCAGCTGACGAACCTGCTAGTTAATATGGCTACCGGTTCCTCCTCATAAGTCAGATCCTTGTCCAACTGGACACTGCTGAAGTCAAGAACATGAGATGGATCTGCAATATACCTCCGGAGCATAGATACATGAAACACTGGATGCACGGCTGATAAATGCGATGGCAAGGCAAGTCTGTAGGCCACATCTCCTACCTTATCCAAAATCTCAAATGGACCAATGTACCTAGTGCTCAACTTGCCCCTCTTCCCGAACCTCATCACGCCCTTTATAGGCGACACTCTAAGAAACACCTGATCTCCTATCATGAAAGCCAAATCTCGAACTTTGCGATCCGCATAACTCTTTTTCCTAGACTGAGCTGTGTGAAGTCTATCCTGAATAATCTTCACCTTGTCCAAGGCATCCTGGACTAACTCAGAACCCAACAATCTAGCCCCTCCCGGCTCAAACCATCCGACTGGAGACCGACATCGTTTACCATACAACGCTTCATACGGAGCCATCTGAATGCTCAACTGATAACTGTTGTTGTAGGCAAACTCAGCTAAAGGCAAAAACTGGTCCCATGAACCACCAAAATCAATGACACAGACCCGCAACATATCCTCCAAAATTTGAATAGTATGCTCGGACTGTCCGTCCGTCAGAGGATGAAATGTTGTGCTCAAATCAATCTGTGTGCCCAACTCTCGCTGAAATACTCTCCAGAAATGGGAGGTAAACTGAGTACCTCTGTCTGATATAATGGATAAGGGCACACCATGCAATCAAACAATCTCTCTCATATATATCTTTTCCAACTTCTCCGCTGAATATGAAACTGATACCGGAATGAAGTGCGCTGACTTGGTCAGCCTATCCACAACAACCCAAACCGCATCAAACATCCTCTGAGTCCGTGGGAGCCCAACTACAAAGTCCATGGTGATACGCTCCCACTTCCACTCAGGAAGCTGAATCTGCTGCATCAAGCCACCGGGTCTCTGGTGCTCGTACTTAACCTGCTGACAGTTCAACCACCGAGCTACATAAGCTACAATATCCTTCTTCATTATACGCCACCAATAATGCTGCCGGAAGTTCTGGTACATCTTTGCGGTGCCCGGATGAATGGAATACCGGGAACTATGGGCCTCCTAAAGTATCAACTCACGAATACCCTCCACATCAAGTACACAAATACAGCCCTGCATCCGCAAAACTCCCTCATCATCATCCGTAAATTGCTTGGCACCTCCGTGCCGGACTGTATTCTAAGAACACATAAATGACGATCGTCATATTACCTGGCTCGACTACGGTCATACAATGAAGAATGGGCCACAGTATGGGCCAACACACTGCCAGTCTCAGAAACCTCCAATCTCACAAATCGGTTGGCTAAAGCCTGAACATCCAACGCAAGAGGTCGCTCCCCGACTAATAAATAAGCTAGACTGCCCATACTAACTGACTTCCGGCTCAAGGCATCGGTCACCACATTGGCCTTCCCCGGATGGTAAAGAATGGTAATATCATAATCCTTCAGCAACTCTAACCATCTCTTATGTCTCATGTTCAACTCCTTCTGTCTGAACAGATACTGCAAGCTCTTATGGTCCGTGAACACCTCACATGGCACTCCGTACAGATAGTGCCTCAAAATCTTCAAAGCGTGAACTATAGCTGCAAGCTCCAAGTCATGAACGGGATAGTTCTTCTCATGAATCTTCAACTGACGAGAAGAAAAAGCTATAACCTTGCCGTCCTGCATCAACACTGCACCAAGCCCAACCCGTGAAGCATCACAATACACGGTATACGATCCTGAACTGAGCACACTTCTGGGTAAACCTGGTCATCGGAGCTGCGATAGATGAAAATCCCTCAACAAATCGACAATAGTAACCTTCTAAGCCCAAGACACTCCGAATCTCGTTAGCTGAAGTGGGCCTAGGCCAATCTCTAACTGCTGAAATCTTCTTGGGATCCACCTGGATACCCTCTGCCGACACAACAAGACCCAAGAATGCCACATAACTCAACCAGAACTCGCACTTAGAAAACTTGGCATACAACTGCCTATTAGGGCTGTGCACGGATCGGATTGGATCGGATTTAGCACATTTCGGATTTCGAATTTCGGATTCTAGAAAATGCAATCCGAATCCGATCCGAATTATATCGGATCGTATTCGGATTTTAAAGTTTGGATCGAATCGGATTTCGGATCGTAAATGCCTCAATGTTGCAAACTAATATGTATATTTTCTTTGTAAAAGAGGCAATGCATTAAGAAAAATTCATGTTTATACAATTATGAGAGTACTATGGTGCCAATATAGCTAACTCTAGCAATTGTAAAGGTAATAACTTGGAGGAAGATGTAAAGAAAGTACTGACTATCCGAAATTAAAGTGTAGTATTTATACATTGCCTAATAATTTCGGATTTCAGATCTGATCGGATTAAAATATACCAATCCGAATCCGATCCGAAATCCGAAATTTTTATAACACAATCCGAAATCTGGTCCAATCCGAAATCCGAAATCCGAAATTGAATGGATCGGTTCGGATTTCGGATATCCGATCCAAATGAACAGCCCTACTGCCTATCCCTCAGAGTATGGAGGAAGACTCTAAGGTGTTGCTCATGCTCCTCTCGGCTGCGAGAGTATATCAATATATCATCAATAAAGACAATCACGAACGAGTCCAAATAAGGCCTGAACACCCGGTTCATCAACTCCATAAAAGCAGCGGGGGCATTTGTCACCCAAATGACATCACCAAGAACTCATGATGCCCATAACGAGTGCTAAAGGCCGTCTTAAGAACATCAGACGCCCTAATTCTCAGCTGATGGTAATCAAATCTCAAGTCTATCTTAGAAAACACTATAGCACCCTGAAGCTGATCAAATAGGTCATCAATCCTCGGCAAAGGATACTTATTCTTAATAGTAACCTTATTCAATTGCCGGTAGTCAATGCACATCCTCATTGAGCCATCTTTCTTCTTCACGAACAACACTAGAGCACCCCAAGGAGAAACACTAGGCCTAATGAAGCCTTTATCCAAGAAATCCTGCAACTTCTCCTTCAACGCCTTAAACTCTGGCAGGGCCATACGATACGGCGGAGTAGAAATAGGCTGAGTGCCCTCAGCTACCTCAATACTAAAGTCAATATCTCTGTCGGGTGGCATACCCGACAGGTCAGCAGGGAATACCTCTGGAAACTCACGAACCACGGGCACAGACTCCAGGGAAGGAACCTCGACACTAGAATCACGAACATAGGCCAGATAGGCCAAACAACACTTCTCGACCATGCGTCGAGCCTTCATATAAGAAATAACTCTACCAGAAAAAATGACTAGAAGTCCCTCTCCACTCTAAACGAGGTACTCCAGGCAAGGCTAAGGTCACTGTCTTGGCATGACAGTCCAGAATAGCATAATAGGGGGATAACCAATCCATCCCCAATATAACATCAAAGTCAACCATATCAAGAAGTAAAAGATCAACCTGGGTCTCCAGACCACCAATAACTACCAAGCAAGCACGGTAGACTCGATCTACCACTATAGAAGCACCTACCGGTGTAGACACATGCACAACAGTACTCAAGGAATCACGGGTCATGCTCAAATAAGGGGCAAAATATAAAGACACATAGGAGAAAGTAGAGCCCGGATCAAATAACACCGAAGCCTCTCGGCTGCAAAGTGAAATCGTACCTGTAATAACTGCGTCAGAAGTCTCAGTATCAAGACGGGCTGGAAAAGCATAGCAACGGGGCAGAGCCCCTCCAATATGAACATTTCTGGGTTGACCTGTCGCGACCTGACCCCTGCCCCTCGTGGCATGTGCTCCACCTCTATGAGTCTGACCTCCACCTCTGGCACCACGACCACCACCCCTAGATAGCTGAGGGGGTGGGGGTGTGCCTGAAACTGGAACCATAGCACGAGAACCCTGATACTGGGGACCACTAGAAGCTCGGGGGAAATACCTGGCAACGAGTCCCGGAACACCACAAGAATGACACAGCCTCTGCTGATATGGCTGGGGACTCTGGAACTGCCCCGGACAACCCTGATAACCACCCTGGTAACTCTGAAGCGGCGGTGCACTGATAGGTGCTGGTGGTGCACTAATAAGAGCTGGCGGTGCACGGTGGGATACCTGAAGTGCTGACTAAAAAGGTTGGGGTGACTGACCTCTGCCGAAAGAATCCCTGCCTTCAGATGAGGCTCCACTTAATCTACCAAAGTGACGGGGCCTCTTGTCAGCTCCCTGACCACCACTCTGTGATAAAATCATCTTAATCCTCCTGGCCATATCGGCCGCATCCTGGAAGGAAATATCAGTACCTGACTCCCTAGCCATCTGAAGTCTGATAGGCTGGGTCAAAACCTCAATGAATCTCTGAACCCTCTCCCGATCAGTGGGAAGTATCATCAATGCATGCCTGGCTAAGGTGATAAACCTGGTCTCGTACTGAGTGACTGACATAGAACCCTGCTGGAGACGCTCAAACTGCCTCCGAAGATCCTCTCGTTGAGTAATGGGAAGGAACTTCCCCAAGAATACCTCTGAGAACTGAGTCCAAGTCAAAGGTGCAGACCTAGCTGGTCTGGTCAAGCAGTAATCCCTCCACCAAGTCTTGGCTGCGCCAGATAACCGAAAGGTAGCAAAGTCAACTCCATTGGACTCTACTATGCCCATGTTCCGAAGAACCTCATGGCAGCTGTCCAAATAATCCTGGGGATCCTCTGATGGTGCACCGGTAAATGTAGCAGTGAATAACTTGGTGAATCTATCCAACCTCCATAGGGCATCTGCTGACATAGCTGCTCCCTTAACTGTCGGTGCCACAATACCCGGCTGAGCTACTTCGGCTGTCTGAGGTGCTGGAGTCTGAAACTGAGTGGCAACCTGCTCTGGGGTATGAATAACAGGAGTCTAGGTCCCTCCCCTAGCCCCAGATCCAACTGGTGCAGTAGGAAGAAGATCGGCATGAGCCACACTCTCCATGAGTCCCACTAAGCGGACTAAAGCGTTCTGAAGCACCGGGGTAGCAATGAACCCCTCTGGGACCTGAGCTGGTCCAACTGGAACTGTATGAGCAGGAACCTCACCGGCATAGTCTACATGTGGGTCCTCAACTGGAGCTGCTGCTCTAGCTCTGCCTCGGCCCCTAGCATGGCCTCGGCCTCGGCCCTTCGTAGGAGCTGCAATAGGAGGATCAGGCTACTGATCGGTCGATGAGGAAGCACGCGTTCTCGCCATCTGCGATAGAGTAATTAGAGACTCAATAAGTATTTAGAATTCAATTGGCACGACAGAGAATGAAAGATGTGAAGTTATTCCTAACTTTGCAGCCTCTGGGGATAAGTACAGACGTCTCCGTACCGATCCCTCAGACTCTACCAAGTTTGTCCGTGAGTTGTGAGACCTAAGCAACCTAGTGCTCTGATACCAACATGATAACACCGAATTAACAGAATTAACCAAAAAAAGTTTACAAATTTTAACAGCGGAAATAGATAAAAACAGGACTAAGTGATAGAAACAAATACAATACGTTGTAACAATCCCCGAATCTGGAGTCACTAACTCACGAACAAACTAAAAGATTACTACACACAAGGGGCTGAACAATAACTGTATACAATTCTCTTTGGAAATAAATGAAAAAGGCAGGAAGGAAGAAAAAGGGATAAAGGAGACGTCAAGGCCCACGAACGTCTGCGGGTCTACCTTGCAATCTCCGAGGTGGACTGAAGGATACTCCCTCTAACGATGTCCACTGGGTCCGCCTGCGGGATCTGCACAACATAAAGAAGTGCAGGAGTAGCATCAGTATAACCGACCCCATGTACTGAGTAAGTGCCGATCCTAACCTCGGCCGAAGTAGTGACGAGGCTAGACTTGACAACAATAATCTACCTGTATAGTTCTACAAGATATAGCACAGACAAACGCAGGAATAGACAGATAAGCACGGGATACAGGAGCAGTGAATGGGGGTGACAAGTGAGAGATAAGAACAATTAATTAACACATAGGAGAAAGCAAAAGATCAAATTAACAAGAATGCTAACGTAACAAGTANGCAACCTTCGTGCTTTTAATCAATGTGAATCATGGCACGGCATCAACCTTCGTTCTTTTACTCTCTTCCTCACTATGCATTTTATGATGTAATCAATGTAAATCATGGTACGGCATCACCCTTCGTGCTTTACACTCTTCCTCACCATAAAAATGACAATATCAAATGGCAAGGAATGCAGCATAGTGGAAATAAAGATCATAAACACCCGACAAGGGGAATGTCTCAGTCAATATCATAACAATTGCCTTGCAAGGGTCTCAGTTATAACCAACTTTTTCACGTATATCCTTTATAGTTGGGTCCTCAATAGAACCATTACATCGCAAGTTCATCAACAAGGATTTTCAACAACAATCAACTTCCAAGTAGAGACAATTTCATAATACACTGAATATGGAAGTAATAATAATAATTTCATAAAAATTGGACTCACGGGCATGCTTGACACACGATGCATAGGTACTCTTCACCTCACCTAGTTATTGAACATGATAAACACTTAGCACATAGCATACAATACATATTCCTCACCAAAGTTAGGCAAGACACTTACCTTGGGTCCAAGAATAGCAATTCAATCTTCTAATACCGCCTTTCCTTTTGAATTCAACTCCAAAACGACAATATCTAGACATAATTAATTTATTAACATCAATAATGACTCATTAATACAATCCCATAGCCTAAATATACAATTCCTAGCATTCTTCCAAAAATACCAAAATTCGACCCCGGGCCCGCTTGGTCCAAACACGAGGCTCGGACCAAAACCCGATCACCCATACCCCCACGAGTTTAAATATATAATTTGTTTTAAAATCCGACCCCAAATTGAGGTTGAATTATCCAAAATCCCATAAACCCTAACTCTACCCAAAACCCCTAATTTCTACTTTGATTTTAGGATTTTAGGCCTAGATTCTAGTGTTTGATGATGAAATTAGAAGGAAAAATGGAGTTAGAATTGATTACCTATGAGGATATGGTGATGGAGCTCTTCAAAAATGGCCAAAGGGGGTGTCGGGAAGAAGAAGATGGTGGAAGGAGGTGAAATCCCGTAACGGGTTCTGTTTTTGGTATTTAAAATAACTGGGTGAAATTTGTTCAGTGCGATCGCGGGCAAGGGATTGCGATCGCGGAGTTAGCTGGGTTTCACTCTCTGCGATCGCGGAGAGAGGGATGCGATCGCGGAGAAGCTGGGCGGCACTCTATGCGATCGCGGAGCTTCAGGACTTCCTACCCTGCGATCGCGACCCCACCAATGCGATCGCATAAGGCATCAGGCCCTTCCCCCACACTCAACTCTATGAGATCGCATCTCTACCTATACGATCGCATAGACTAAGCTGCCAGACACCAGAAAACTCAAGAAACACCAGATTTTTGACACTTTAAGCACTCCGTTAGCTACCCAAAACTTACCTGAGCCCTCGGGACTTAAAACAAAAAACACACACGATTCCCAAACCATCCTACGGACTTATTCAAGCATTCAAATCACCAAAATATCATCAAAATCAATGAATTAAACCTCAAAACTCATAGAATTTTCTTAAATCTTCATAAGGCTCAATTATTCCAATTTTGATCCGAAACACGTCATTTCAAATCCGTTTTACACCAAACTTTACAGATAACTCACATAACATATTTTAAACCTGTTCCGGGCTCCGGAACCATAATACGGGCCCGGTATCACGGTTTTGACATTAATTATCATTTTCAAAAACCTTCATTATTTTCAAAAAACAATTTTCTTTAAAACTTCTTTTCTCGGGCTTGGAACCTCGGAATTCGATTCATGGGTCGGGTCCGTTTACCAAAAATGTTGACCAAAGTCAACTGTATTTAATTAATTATTAGAAATTTCATTTTTCATCAAGTTTTCACATAAAAGCTTCCCGACTACCTGCCCGGGCTGCGCACGCATATTGAGGTGAGATTAACGGAGGCTTTCGGGACCTCGAAACACATATTTAGCTAGATTAACATAGGATGACCTTTTGGGTCATCACATATTATATCAAGATCAAAATCTAAAGGAATTAAACAAGCCTATCAGCTATGAGTTACAAGATTCATATCTATAAGTCTTCTAAAGCTTGATCATGAGTCTTAAATAGTTATTCATGCATACTTTTGATTTGAACTTTGATACTTGCGAGATGCAGGTGCGAGTTCATTCTTCTACGGCTTCCTTTAATAAAAGCGGGGAATGCAGTGCTCGTGACTTCAGTCATGTCTTGAGCAGTCCACATCTTTCATCTGCTTCTTCATTTTGGATTCACTTATTTTTTTCTTTTCTTTTATTCTGGATTGAGACTTATTCTTTTGGTCATATCGAACCATGTGCCTCGAGGTAAAACCTACTCAGACGCCAAAACAAAACATACGAACGAAATATTTATGCCCCAATTTTCACTAGGAAAATTTCTTGAATTATTGTAACAAAATTCTAAACTACTTCTTTATTGAAAGCAATAAAAGGACGGGAGTGGCGTACCATGAAAGAATCATGATGATGATTTTTTTTTGGATAGTGCTCATTTATTTATATCAACTCGACCAGGGAGTGGAACCCCTATGTCTAAAGTAAAATCAACTAGGGAGTGGAGACCCTATGTTGGAAAAGAGACTAGGGAGTGGAGACCCTATATCTAAAATAAAATCAATTAGGGAGTGAAGAAAAAGCGACTAGGGAGTTGAGATCCTATGTCTAAAATAAAATCAACTACGGAATGTAGACCCTATGTTGGAAAAGGAGACTAGGGAGTGGAAACCCTATGTCTAAAACGAACCAAGAAGGATTTTGTTTTTGACAAAAATCATTTTCATTTTTTTTGTTGAGAAAATCATTCTTTTAAACAAATTGCACGGCGATTATTTTCTGAGGGCATGAACAAATGACCTTTTTTTTAATCCGGACTTCTTTTTTTAATTATCCTAGGAGGAAATTCATCAGGCTAGGTTTTTTCTTTTTATCTTAGGAGAGATTCATTAGACTAAGATTTTTATCCTAGGAGAAAAATTCATCAGACTAAGTTTTCTTATCTTAGGAGAAAGATTCACCAGACTAAGATTTCTATCCTAGGAGAAAGTTCATCAGACTAGGTTTTCTTATCTTAGGAGAAAAAATCATCAGACTAAGACTTCGATCTTAGGAGAAAGTTCATCAAACTAGGTATTATTTTATTTTTTTGGTTACCTTAGGAGAAAGATTCATCAGACTAAGATTTCTATCTTAGGATAAAGATTCATCAGACTAAGATGTCTATCCTAGGAGAAATTTCATCAGACTAGGGCCTTTTATCTTAGGAAAAAAATTCATCAGACTAAGATTTCTTGTCCTAGGAGAAAGTTCATCAGACTAGGTATTTTGTTATCTTAGGAGAAAGATTCATCAGACTAAGATTTCTTGTCCTAGGAGAAAGTTCATCAGACTAGGTTCTCTTATATTAGGAGAAAGATTTATCAGACTAAGACGTTTATCCTAGGAGTAAATTCATCAAACTAGAGCTTCTTATCTTAGAAGAATGATTCATCAAACTAAGATTTTTATTAGAAGGAAAATCCATCAGACTAAGATGTATTACCCTAGGAGGAAAAAATGTGAAGAGCAATGCAAGATTTTATGCACACTAGCAAGATAAATAAAGGCAAAGATTTGAGAAACTTCCCTTTGTCGGCTCCTTCTCTCTTTCTTTCTTTTTTCTTTCTTTCATTTTTTTCTCTTTTTTTATTCACTTTCCTTGCACTGCTCCGTTCCTGTTTCAAACAAAGAAAATTTTGTCAGTTCTAAAAATGGTGGTCGGTTTGTGGCCTTGATGTCTTTGGCAGCTTAGCTTTGTGTCCACTCTCTTTTAAAATATCGACTACATTGGTAGGTCGCTGCAACTGCCTGGAGACTTTGTTGTTGCTTTTAAGGGACCTTTACTTTCTGTATCGGTCTTTATTGTTTCGCTCCCAATGCCATTGGTATTTTGTGGCTTAGTCAACCTTATCCCAACTGGAGATCTTTGCTTAGGTGACCTTTTTCTGATATCTTGAATGACTTCCTGCTTTTTGAGCAATTTGTCTGTCAAAGACAATCACAAGTTATCTTTGCTTGCGCCAAGTAGGCTGACAAGAGTCTTTTGGGGGAAGCCTTTGCATGAATCCTCTAGGCATGTTGACAGTAACAACAGAGTGTGCCGGCCAAATTTACTTTGTGCAACTGAAAAGCTGGTACCAGATTTTGAAATCTTTTCTTGTTTGTTTTTTTACAAGGACGGACTCAGAGTGAAGGACACAATGATACAAAGAAACAATATTCTCAAGAAATGCCCCTGTCAGGAAAGACAGAATGAGGAGTTTTTTTTTAATAACTAACCTTAATAATCATGACATGCATTTTGGACTTAACGGTCTGATCTATCAAACTGATCAAATCTTCCTTTTTACCATTATTATGACCTTTGATGTCGGACTTGTTCGTGTCAATCCTTTGCATCAAATCCACGACTCACTTTCGACTAATGGTGCCCCGAGGGATTTTCACCAACAAATATCTCTCATTTATTTATCTTTACTTCGTTGCCTTACAGTGCCCGTGAAGGTTTTCACTAGTAAGACTCTCTCATTTTATTTCTATTTTTCTTTCCTTTTTTTTCGTGAGCAACTTGACATTGTTCTATGTCATGTGGCAACTGTTGCTCATTGCATGCGTCCCTTGGCATTCTTGAAGGATTATTGGGAGGTCTTTATTTGGAAGGTTTTTGGATAGGATTGGAAAAAAGGGACAACATGAAGGCTAAGGTAGACTCAATATGAAGGGTTGTAGACTTATAACTCTTAGAATCGACTCTTTCAAAAGCTAAAAAAAACTCATGCCCCAGTTGTAGATACTGGGGATTTTGGATTTTTTTAAACTCTTATTTGGTTGGATCGAACCGTGTAAAGCTGTCTACGTATCCGTTTTAAAGGAATCAGGTCAAACATAGTTCAAACATCTGACCTAACTATTTTATTGTTTTCATCTTTCTTTCTTTCTCTTTTTCTTTCTTTTTTTATTTCTTTTTTCTTCTTCTATTTGTATTCAAAACAAGTTGCCCCAAATTTTATTTTATGAGGACATGGACATTGACTTTTCTTTTCTTCTCTTTTTTTTCGCTTGAACTTTCTAAGAGTTGCCCCAGTTTGTACTCTGGGAGCATGGATTTTTATTTTCATATTTGTTTTTATTTTTTTTTACTTTTATCTCGAAACTTGATTCCAAAATAGGGTGGTCAAAGAAAATAACACATGCTCAAAAGTGGTAGTGATTGGTATAAGTGTTTGGACAACTCAAAAAGGTCCTCCGAGTCTCGAGAACGCCAATCATCGTATCCTTTCGTGATCACAGCTTTGATGAGCATGTTTTTCTTCTTGGTGTTCATGGTCGAAGAACACTTTCTATCCATTAATCTCAAACTTTCCACCAAACTTCAATAGGTTCTTCCTCAAACCCGATCTTCACAGATTTGAAGGTGAATTTTAACTCGAGCTTACTTCCAAAGTATTTCAACTCTTTATTCATCCTCAAAAATGTCTTTTCCTCAGTTATCCAATTCAAGATTAGACAATTTTCTAAGATCTGGCCAAATTTCCGCGTGCATGTCATGTCACTATAACTAGCGGCGAAAGAACTAAACATAGAATGACGCAAAAGGACAAACTATATTTCATTGAGTAAAGGATGGAAAGGTTTAACAACAAGACAAACAACCTAAAATTCGGTTACAACCCTAAAATAACCCAGATAATGAAAATAGCAACAAAACAGACAGACAAGACTCACACAAACGGAATAGAGGGATAGAAGAGTTTGACTCAATAAAACAAATAAAATCTGAATCACAACCCTGAAATAGCCCAGATAATAGAAAAAACATCAAAATAAGCTATCAAGATTCCTTCCTAGCGAGGAGGGAATGACTTTTCAATTGCTAAGCTTGACATATAGCCACAAATTTGCTCATCAGAATCACTAGGGCCTTCTCCAATTTCAATTTCATTAACTTCAATAAACTTTCCGGGAGGATACTCATGTTCCACGTCACCACGTATCGTCACCAAAATGTCACGACCAAAAATCCCACCATCAGGCCGTGATGGCGTCTAACGTTGAACCCGCTAGACAAGCCAACGTTCCGGTTATTACATTTATCTCTTTAATTATTGACAAGTGAAATAACAATGATAAACTAGAATAATTATAATTAAAAGTGCGGAAGATAAGAAATTCAACAACTTATATAATACATATTATGAAATTTCCTTAAATACACCCCCAGAACTGGTATCGCGATCTCACGGACAGTCTAAGATTTACAAAAAATAAGGGTCTGAAATAAATAAGTACAACTGTCTTGGAAATACATGAAAAGACAGAAATGGAAAGGGATGGGAGGTGACGCCAAGGCCTGCGGACGCCTGCAGGAATACCTCAGTGTCGCCTATGGACTGAAGGATACTCCCCCGATCACTGTCCACGGGGTCCGGTACCGTAATCTGCACAACATAAAGAAGTGCAGGTGTAGCATCAGTACAACCAACCTCATGTACTGAGTAAGTGCCGAACCTAACCTCGGCGATGTAGTGACGAGGCTAGGACACGACAACAAATAAACACCTATGCAATTCAATAATATTACAGAAAATAATGACAGGAAGTAAACAAGTAAGTACTACAACGGGGGAGAACATGCTGGGGAAAAAGGGGTAACAACTACTAAAATGACGGAACAAGACAACAATTGAAATAATCAAGTATCAGCAAGAATTTAACAACTCTGAACAAATAAGTAAACAGAAACGGCACGACATGTCTCCTCGTGCTATAATATCACAAAAATACGACACGGAATGTCCCCTCGTGCATAAATAAATAATTACTCGGCACGGAATGTCCCCTCGTGCATAAATAAATAATCACTTGGCACGGAATGTCCCCTTGTGCATAAATAAATAATCACTCGGCACGGAATGTCCCCTCGTGCATTAATAAATAATCACTCGGCACGGAATGTCCCCTCGTGCATAAATAAATAATCACTCGGCACGGAATGTCCCCGCGTGGATAAATAAATAATCACTCGGCACGGAATGTCCTCTCGTGCATAAATAAATAATCACTCGGCACGAAATATCCCCTCGTGCATAAATAAATAATCACTCGGCACGGAATGTCCCCTCGTGCATAGGTATCAACATAAACACAACAATTTGCAGGAAAATCAATTGCAAGAAACCTTAAATGCACAGAAATAGTCAACAAGAATTATACCGTCCCGGCAAGGGACACAGCTATAACAAATCCCACACATGTGTATAAATCAACAAAGTACTCCTCAACTGATCAACTACTCAACAATACTCATAACTAATAATTTTCATCAAGAGAATAACCACCAAGTTGCAGCTTAATCCATAACACTATAAATATCAAAGGAAACCAAATAATTCATAATATTCGACTCACGGTCATGCTTGACAACAACATATAGGTACTCGTCACCTCACCTATACATTGAATATGGTATAAACACGTAGCAAATAACCTAATCCCTCAAGCTAAGGTTAGGCCAAACACTTACCTCGACTCCAAGAATCCAAATTAAGCCTCTAGCACCGCTTTTCCTTTCGAACCCGACTCCAAATCAATCGCATCTAGAATTTGCTTAACAATTCAATTCCAAAGCTTAATTATAGGATTCCCATCATTCTTCCAAAAATTTCAAAAATCGACCCCGGGCCTGCTTGGTCCAAACACGAGGTTCAGACCAAAACCTGATCACCCATTCCCCCACAATCCCGAATATATAATTTGTTTTGAAATCCGACCCCAAAACGAGGTCAAATTCCTAAATAATCAAAATCCCTAACTCTGCCCAAAACCCCAATTTCTACCTTTGATTTCATGTTTTAAGACCTAGAATCTAATAGATGTTAATGAAAATGGAAGGAAACAAGTTGAAGTTTACTTACCTAAGAGATTATGGTGAAAAAGTCTCCCAAGAATCACCCAAGAGGAGTGGAGAAGAAGAAGTTTAAGAAAAATGGGTTTAATCCCGTATTGATTCTGTTTTGAACCTTTAAAAATCACTGGGCGAAATTAGTCTATGCGATCGCGAAGAAGGGCTTGCGATCGCATAGAGGACAGACTTGCTAAAGAACCACGATCGAGAAGGAGTTGTTGCGATCGCACAGCTCTACTGACCCTCACCCTACGCGATCGCATTCAATGAGGTGCGGTCGCATTGTACACTACCCCCCTCCCCCAGCTCTCCTATACCCCTATATGATCGCATACATGACTATGTGATCGCATAGAGCAACATAATTCCTCCTCTCACACTACACTATGCGATCGCATAGTGTTAGACACCAGACACCAGCAAAATGCACTCACACCAGATTTTTCCTATGTTTTTGCACTCCGACACCTACCCGAAACTCACCCGAGCCCTCAGGGCTCAAAACCAACTATGCACACAACCTCAAAAATATCCTACAGACTTATTCGAGTAATTAAACCACTAAAATAACATCATAAACATCGAATTAAACCTCAAAATCAATGAAATTTCTTAAAACTTCCAAAATTTCTAAATTTTCCATTTTTTATCTGAATCACGTCAAACGAAGTCCGTTTATTACCAAACTTCACAGATAACACATATAAAATATATTGAACCTAGAGGTATCTAACGGGCCGGGTTGACCCTTAACCGGACCGGCCCAGACCGGTTAAAATCGGAACCAGACTGGCCCGGTACATAGGGGGCCGGGTGGGGCTGGGTAGGGGGGTTAGAGGGGGTTGGTCTGTTTATTTTTTTGTAACGGTTAACCGAACCGGTCAAACCCGGTCCACGTGAACAGTGTCGTGTATCGGTTTAACCGGCCCCAGACCGGACCGGTACAACGGCTATTTTTTTTTAAATTTTTTGAAATCAGTGGAGCCCACTAACCGTTGGCAACGGTCACCCCTGGCAGGGATCCGTTGCCCAACAGGTTAATTGCATTTATAGCCCTTTTTTCTTTAAAATTTAACCTATTTTCAATTTACAAAATTAACCTTCTCTAAAACTATAAATACCCCCCCC
>ML296117.1:28913-105819 GCA_005239495.1 Nicotiana undulata
TATAAACCTGTGACTCAGGGGCTGGTAAAATAAGTCTGATTTCTCCCTGATCACGAATCAAACCTGTGACTCAGGGGCTAGTAATGAAAATATAAGTTCTCCCCGATCACGAATCATACCTGTGACTCGGGGGCCATGAATGCATGAATGCATATATATGTGTATATGTAGACACCATGGTACCGACTCATCAATGCTCAACGGGATCGGATATTCGCATCTCTCTTGATAGTCAAAGTTAGGATTTTATATCATATTATCCTCTTTTCTCATAATATCACCATGGTGGAATAATTCAAGTATAGGAAGGATTTACAATCACCTTCATTTTTGCTCAACAGCTCAGGATTTAGATTTATCTCATTTACTCCGTTCTCTTTATTAATTATACCAGGAGTAACACAATTAATCAATTGATGAAATTCATAATTCTTATCTGAATAATATGTACATTTTAACTCAAAGCTATCATAGCTCCATTTCATCATATACCGACAAATAACTTGTACAGGGCATCAAATACTATCAAACAAACAACTAGAACATGCTCGTGGGTCCTACAACTACCCAACATACAGTATAGATGCCACGTACGGACTCTCGTCACGTGGTACGTACGCAGCCCCCTCAACAATCACAATTAGCAACAAGGAGCCTAGGGGACGTTTCCCCCTTACAAAGTTTGGAAAGGAGACTCACCTGGACAAGTACTCCTCCGGTCAACGGACCAATCAACAAGACGCACGAATCCTCCGAATTACCTTCGATGGCTCGCAACTAGCCAAAAACACATAATTATATCAATTTAGGAGGAATCGAGGAGGATTTATCAAAGATTTCCCTTAAAACACATTCTTGACGTACTTGGAATATTCAACTCCGAGCCTCGGCGTCCGGAAAATTACGATTCTTGAAGAAATGCGCTATACGTCGCCTAAGGATCAAGATTAACTAAATTAATCATCCTATAATAGCCCAAAAATCAGAAATTCAATTTTCTCAAAACCCTCTATTTTTCCCAAGCCTTCCCATGGATTTTTATGAATTTTGGAAGTGGAAATTCCTCAAGAATCGAAGTTATAAACATGCGGGAAGCCAAAGAATTACTTACCTGAGTAAATGACTCGCCACAACTGATCTGGAGCTCCTAGGGGTCTCAACAATGGAGGAAAATCGAGTTTGGGAAGAAAAATAACGAAATGGGGCTTTTATAGGACTGCCCAGCAGTTTTCGCCCCTGCGGCCCTTGGTCCGCAAGTGCGGACTCGCACCTGCGGAAAAAGGGTCGCGCCTGCGATTATCCTGGGCCCTGGGGGAGGTCGCTCCTGCGGACTTTGGATCGCAGGTGCGGACTCGCACTTGCTTGAAATTGGTCGCGCCTGCGATTGGCCTGGGCCCTGGGGGAGGTCGCGCCTGCGGAGCCGCTCCTACGGAGCCGATCCTGCGGAAGAAAGGTCGCTCCTGCGACAAAGGCCTCTCCTGCGATGGATTGGCCGCTGGTGCGATACTCGCGCCTGCGGCTCATGGACCGCAGGGGCGGTCACACCAGAAAATTCCCACCAGCTATGAAATTGCTGGTTTTTTACCCCGCTTGGGGTCCAGGAGACCCCTGGGCCCACCTGAGCCCTCGACAAATTACACCAACCAATCCCAAATCATATGACGGACTCGCTCGAGCTCCCAGAACACTAAAAACATCGTCCAAACTATAAATCACTCTCCAAAACCCCTTAGTTTCAAACTTAAGTTTTCAAGAAAATTCAAATGGCTCATCAATACGCCGAACGGGTCTATACTGCTCGGAATGACCCCAAATTTTGCGGAGGTGTCATAAATGGCTATACAAAACTATTTCCAGTTCCGGAATTCCATTCTGACCATGATATCATGAGGTCCAATTCTAGGCTGAATTCTAAATCTCATGAAATCCTGAATTCCAATTCAGGTGCCGAAATACTCCCGGGTCATCAGAAACCCGAGGCGAACATACTCTCAAGTCCGAAATCATCATCCGGGCTGCTGGAGCTGTCAGAACTCGATTCTAAGGTCGTTTGCTCAAAATGCTGCTCGGAACCAAAATTAGCCAAATAGGCTTGCCTTCAGGAACCAAGTGTTCCTGAACTGGCCAACACACTTCTGAATCTCGAATTACCTGCCCCCACAAATCATAAGGCACGCGTAGCCGCTATGGAAAGAGTCATTTACGGGAATTGAGTCGCAACACACAAAACGACCAGCTGGGTCGTTACAGCTGGTCTTTTAAATTGGGTACACCTGTACTAGACGGACCCAACCCCTGTGTTGAGTCTCCAAAGTCAAATGCACATTAGCGATCCAATATGAGGTTATGTCCTTCTAAGTTTGAATCCTGGGTGTATTGTTCTAGACCTGGCTTACCCGAGCAGACAACTCAAACCGAAGGGGGGCAATGTACCGGTAAACAAAAGGCCTCTGACTTTGTAACTGATCTGATCCTCGTTCTAAATTAGGGTATGACACTAACAGAAAAGAAGTCACGCCAGCGTGCACTTCCCAGAAGATTTAGAAGGCTCAGAGAGAAGAGGGATTTCGCAATAGTTTTATATACAGTTCAAACAATATCAAAGCGGTAAAATGCGGCATTTAGCACATTAGGCTCAAACACGTAAAAATCAGATAATAAACAAAAGCCAAGTATCACAATTATTCTAAGCTCGAATTCTGAACCCTGAACAAGAAGTTCTAGGTTCGTTTCTCCAACAGAGTCGCCAAAGCTGTCACACCTCCTTTTTCCCGAGGGGACAAGGAGTTTTTCCAATTTAAGTGACAATAATCGAAATAGGACTATTTATTTATTCAGAGTCGCCACTTGGAATAATTTATGGTATCCCAAGTCACCGATTTTATTTTAAATCCCAAATCGAGGAAATTTGACTATGTTTTAAAGTCCGAAAAAACTAGAAGACCGGATAAGAAATTTTGTTAACGTGGGAGAAGGTGTGAGGCACTCTCAGATTCCGTGGTTTTACCACAGTATCTTAACAATTAATACTTGGCTTAATTATCTGAATTATTACATATTTAAAACCTATTGTGCATTTTTACTTTTTAACCTCTTTTAATATTTATGAAATTTGTTTGAACAAGTCACGATGTCGCGCACTCGTTTGTTTTTGTATACATTACAAATCGGGCCACGTGAAATGCACCCGCGATTTACAACAAGTTAATTTTTATTTAAGTGAAGGTCGAGTCACGTGAAACGCACACTCGACTTGGAGATATCGTATCGTGACCATGCCACGGGAACCGTACCCATAGCCACGGTGTTTTATTATTAATCGCGCCTAAAGCAAGCTACGTTGTTCAAAATTGCTCATTTCCTTTTTAACTTCTTATTTCATGCATTTAAACCGAGATCTTTTAAAGTCTAACTAAAAAAAATTCCAAATCCAAATAACTAGCCTACATCAAAATATTCTACTCCAATCAAAAGAAAACTAACACGTTACTTAATGGTATTGATGATCCCAAACAGAGATATATTTTAGCGAAAGTGCAGACAAATCTTTACTTTTCTCTTATTATTTTATGTAAAATGTGAAGCCTAACCTGTAAGGGACATTGATAATTTATAATGTAAAGTTAAATGAATTTTTATTTATAGAAAGCAACTGCAACAAGATTAAATAAATGAAAAAAAAAACATAAACCAACAATTAATGAAACGATATTAACAGTAGGGAAATAGTGGACCTTAAAGTAGAAATCTTTTTAATGTATTAAAAGAATTTCTATGTTAGGATCGTACAGTGAGAAAATGGACACTAGCACCAGATCTAGACCGAAAATACGTCGCAAAAGTGAATTGCGATCCGAGCTCAGCAAAGAAAACCGACTCGGCAACACGAATCGCTAGCCAGAACCAAAATCGGTACTCACGGACGACTCAGCTCGAGTTCAAATAGGGAACTCACATCTAAACCTATCTCTCAAATTAAGCTTGAATCGGAACAAGCGGCTTTCTTTGCAAAACAACTTAAAGACGATGCAACATTTTTTAGTGTTTCCTCTTAAACACATGCGGCCAAGCAAGAGATGAGATCTCAATACTACTCTCTGCTCACTCACTATCCGTTCATCACTCTCTCTAATGTATATGAATTGCTTTCCCATAAATATATAAAATCCCTTTTGTTTTTGGTTTGTTTCCTCTCCACCGACCCCCTGCTTTTTCTCGTTCCTCTCGTCTCTCTCTTGTATATCTCTGTAGGCGTGTGTGTTTTTATATGGGTAAGGATGGTGAGTCCAAGTGAAAGAATATCTTGTGAGTGGGCCAGGGGTGAGTAGTGGAGAGCAAGAATAAACAAAAAAGAGTGTGTGCTATGTATTTGCAAAATCTGTTACAAAGTTGAATGGAGATGAATCTTTGCTAGTTGGCCAATTGTGATTGGTTCTTACTTATTTTGTGATTTTGATTTTCTTTTATTGTTTAATAGATGAAAAACAAAAATACTACACCTAAACTTGAATAGCAAGATAAAATGTTAATCGCTCATTTACTTATTAAACTAATATTTTTTGGAAAACCTTTTCTTTCTTTATAAATGAAGATAAAGTTTATATTAAAATTGTGAACCTTTTTTTTTTAATATTGTTTTCAATTGTAATATATATAAAAGGAAAATAAGAGTTAAAATATGTAGATTAAACTTAAAATATATTTACATACTAAAAAATGACGAAACATTCAAATATAGTAAAAAATTAGGTGCTCAGAGGATCTGAAAAGGATAACAAAATAACATATCCCGCAAGAGAATGTTTCAATCCGTATTGATGTTCCTATTGGACAATCTTCTAGTGTCATAACTCATGAGTCATAAGCACGCCTAAATCCTGACAGACCATTTGGGTTCTAAGGATCGAAATCTCATAATAAATAAATAAATGATTAAGACGACACTACGAAAGTGCCTCATAAAAAATCCATGATTTACCAATTTTGAGATTCATGAGAAAATCACTGAGTATGAGACTCAAGAAAATAAGGAGCTATCAATAAATCCAATCGATATTGAAATGAATTTGAATCGATTAGATATAGTGCTGGATTTTGCCTTTGCATATAATATTGCATCCAGAATTTTGCAAGATAATAAGGATATTGAACCTCAATCTATTGGAGAATGTTGACAAAGATGTGATTGGCCAAAATGGCAAGAAGCAATCCAATCCAATCCAAGATTAGATTCACTTGCAAAACATGAAGTTTTGGGGCTTGTAGTCCAAACACCTAATGGTGTTAAGCCTGTTGGATATAAATGAGTCTTTGTACGTAAGAGGAATGAGAAAATTGAGGTACAAAGATATAAGGCACGCCTTGTTGCACAAGGATTTTCACAAAGGCCCGATGTCGAATATGAAGAGACATTTCTCCTGTTTTGGATGCAATAATACTTCGTTATCTTATTAGTTTTGTTCTCCATGAAAAGCTTGACATACATTTAATGGATGTAGTTACAACCTACCTTTATGGCTCACCTGATAATGAGATATACATGAAAATTTCTGAAGGATTTAAAATGTCTGACGCACATAATTCAAAGTCCTGAAAAAAAATTTCAATCAAATTGCAAAGATCTTTGTATGATCTAAAGCAATCAAGACGAATGTGGTATAACCGCCTTAATGAGTATTTATTTCAGGAAGGTTATATACATGATTCCATTTGTCCATGTGTTTTATTAAAGAAAACAACATCGAAATTTGTTGTACTTGACGTATATGTTGATGACATAAACCTTATTAGCACTCCCACAAAATTCCAAAAGGAAATTGCTTATTTAAAGAAGGAATTCAAGATGAAAGATCTCGCAAAGACAAAATTATGTCTCTGTTCGCAAATTGAACATTTGGCAAATTGAATTTTTGTCCATCAATTTACCTACACATAAAAGGTATTGAAACGGTTTTTCATGGATGGAGCACATCGTTAAGTACTCTGATAGTTGTTCGATCACTTGATGTGAATAAGGATCCATTCCGACCTCAAGAAAAGAATGAAGAGCTTCTTGGTCCTGAAGTACCATATCTTTGTATAATTGGTGCACATTATGCTAATACTACAAGGTTTGACATAACTTTTTCAGTTAATGTCTTAGCAATACATAGCTCTACTTATGCAAGAAGACATTGGAATGAAATCAAACACATATTGCAGTATCTAAAAGGGACTGCCGATATGGGCTTATATTATGGAAATAAAGACAGTCCCGATCTTGTTGGTTAGGTCGATGTTGGGTATTTATTTGACCCACACAAGGATCGATCTCAATTAGGCTATGTGTTTATATATGGAGGTACTGCTATATCTTGGCCATCGACTAAGCAATTAATCGTGGCTACATTATCTAATCTTGTTGAGATAATTGCTATTCATGAAACAAGTCGAGAATGTGTCTGGTTGAGGTCTATAATACATCTTATTCGAGAAAAATATGGTTTGAAGTGTGCAAACTACTCACAAATTTGTATGAAGATAATGCAACATGCATAACCCAATTGAAGAGAGAATTCATAAAAGGAGATATGACAAATAATATTTTGCCAAAGTTATTTTTCACCCATAATTTTCAAAAGAATAGTGATAGCAATGTGCAACATATCAGTTCAAGTGATAATATGCTTATTTGTTCACCAAATTTCTACCGACGTCAACCTTCAAGAATGTACAAGATTGGGATGCGAAAGCTCAAAGATGTAAAATGATGCTCTCATTAGAGGGAGTTAATGCGCATTGTACTCCTTTTTCCTTACAAAGTTTTGTCACGCTGGATTTTTCTTGCAAGGTTTTTAACGAGGCAACTAAAATACTTATTTTATTTTAATTAAAGATTTAACGAGGCACATTACATGTCATTCAATGGGAGTATTATAAATAGAATTGTATTCTAGGTCTACCTTTTAGAGAATTTGTTATGTTGTAGCTAAATCATTTTTTCCCAATAAGTTTATTCCATTGTAATTGTTTGCAAAATCAATAGAATTTTCTCTCTTGTTCATTGCAATATTCTTCTTTTATTTCACCTAGTTTATTTTATTTGTTTTTTCTTATTTTCTTTATTGTAATTTTTTTTCCCTCGACAACGTTAACGGTGCAGGATCCGAGCGACCACAGGCTGTCATAGACCCACGGAGCACAGAATCAAGCGTATCAGTTTTCACTTCTTCAGTGCCTTCGCTGCACAAAATAACTCCAAAAACCAGCAGATCAATCCTCGCTCATTTACCGGCCCGTCTCCCTCTTTCCTCGATCGGAGATCGGTGCGTTTAATCGGAAGTTAAGAGGATGTTCAAGTTTTTGAAAGGCGTCGTCGGCGGATCTGGAACGGGACTCAAGGATCTGCCTTACAACATCGGCGAACCTTATTCCTCTGCGTGGGGATCTTGGGTTCACTACCGTGGCACCTCCAAGGTTAGTTCTCTCTGTTTTCCTCTACTCAATTATGCAGTTATCTTATCTCATTTTCATATATCCGAGCTGATAAGTGCTTTGGTTTGATGTTTTATTACCAGTTTCCTATTATCAGTGCGCTGCCCTTCCGCAAGTGTTAGAATTTTAATTGTGGAATTTATCACGTTTACTTCTGAACATGCTTTAGAAAAGATTAATTCTGTTTTACATACTGGATCGTACTGAAGACTACGAATGCGTTGGAATTTTAAATTATGCAACGTAGGAGATCTTTCAGGCAGAATTTAGGAGTATACTTATGCTTTATTTATGTTACTTTGCTAGTTCTTAGGAGTTACAGGTTAGCTGCTGGATTGATTCATAATAAAAAGGCACTATCCCACTATACTCAGGGTGGCACAGCTAGTTGGGTAGATCTATTCTGGTTTTCACCTGGACATCTCTTGAATTGCATTTTGCTCAAAGTGCATTATCTGATTGCTGAAAACTGTCTTATACTTGTGATAAACAAGTCTGACCGAGAGATCTTCACACATGATCATATTGCAAAGCACTTAATAGTATCTTCAAGCCACTTATGTGGTCTCATGCATCATTAGATGCCAAACTCTATTTGTGCACAGTTTTTGGGGATAGTTTCCTGTGCTTGCTCTTTTTGGAGATCATATTCATCCATGTAACTTGTCAAATTGACTCAGTTCTAGATCTTCTGTTATTTTCTCTGCTAGCATGGTATGTGCTCTAGGAAATGCTGAGGCTTCTTTTTAGCTTCCTAATGCATAAGATTTCTTCAACCTATTTATCCAAAAAAAAATAAAATAGAAATGAAGAATTTGTACGATCTATGGCTCAACTTGGGAACTCCAGCCTTGAAATTGAATTTGAGATTTCTAGTCAATTTTCATATTTCTTTTTTCCATATTCATGTACATGATATGGATCACTTGTTTTTGGCACACCCTGTCATGGCATGTCACTCTCCAGGCTTAAGAAAAAAGAAAATATAGAAAATTTTGGTTTAACCTTGATTATATAGTAATTATTTGAAGATAATATCTAAGATCGATAGGTCACAAGTTCGAGCCCTGCGCAATGTGAACTAAGCCTGGTATTTAAGTGGAGAAGGAGGGGTGGCCCATTGTCCTCGAGTTTTGAAGGCTGCGGGTTGGTCCTAAGGGTTGTCCCTAGATAGATTTCTCAGTCATTAAAAAGAATCTTGATCGATATTCCTCATTCGCACATATCTGATAGGAAGCTTTCATGGCCGTTGGTGCACTCCTTTTAGATTACTTAGGACCAACCAGAGACCAGAGAATTGACCTTCCTTGCCTGCCCATCTTGAGAAAGAAGCGTTTTTATTGTTAAGGCATTAGAGGTCTTCAACGAAAATTATGAGAGATGTGACGATAAATGTCTAAGACGGGGCGAAATGAATAGCTTCTCTTCTACATTAGGCTAGATTGTACACTCTTATTGGTCCACTGTCCATTAGTCGTTGCTGCAATGTTGGTCGTTTTCTTTATGGAGGCTTTGGTGGATGTGTTGATGCCTAATCATTTGGGGATATTTTAACTTTCTCATCAATGATTAAATTATTTCGCTGCCATTTTGATCTGAACATGTCTTCTAAGATGGTTTGTTGAAGTCCTTGGAGGTCAAAGGAAAGTGATGCATCGGGTCTGTATCTAGTGAGGCGGCACGTTACCTGTTCCTTATCCATTTCTTACTTTTCAGAATAATATTTCTTCCAAATTACATGAAACGCACCCATACAGTTAAAAAGATGACATTTTGTGTCTTATTCGGTAATCTCATCTCCTCACACTTTTCTTGAAGTTTGGTGCTCTGATAAATTCAATGAGACATAAGTGAATTTCAGATGAATACTGATTTAGTTACTACTTATGTCATCATGGTCTTGAAATACTCTTGCATGTAGTTTTTTTAACAGTTATAGGACGACACAAGAGAGGCGTTATAACGTGGCCTTTAGAATCTCTAAATATGTTCATTCTGTAGTTTTATGCATGAAACGAGATGCTCAGGGAAAAAAATGATTTTTTGTCATTTGGCCTGCCTGTATTTTCTCTTTCTTGATTTTATCCAATACTAGGATCCATCTAATAGATGTTTCATTACTGCAAAGATACATAATCCACGGGAAATATTTTTCTCTTAAAATGGTCCACGAATAAAGCCTCTTATCTGGAAATGAAATTTTCAAAAATGAATTCTCATAGTGTTTAGAAAAATCTATACTGATGCTGGGTGGGTATCACGTCTTACTACAATAATTTTCAATTTTTTGTTTTGTTTATGGCCTTATTTTTGAATACGATATGAATTATTAAAGATATATGCGTGAGACACAATCTACTAATTAATCTATTTATTTTTTTGATGAAGTAAGATGTTTCATTGATGGCATCCAGAAGATGCAGAAATACAAAATAGGCCATTGTTAGCTCCATTACAATGTGTTTCCTGCCAAAGAGCTAACAAAAAAACAAAAGAACAAAAGTATGGCCTAAGTCAAAGTAAGTGAACTGATAAAATTTAAATAGGATGCAACATTATTTACAGGGGTTAGGTTGCTCCAACATTAAAAGGAGGAGTTGAAACTCCATCAAAACATCTTTTCTTTCATGTACCCCACTAGAAACATATCACAATTTCATTTTATAATATCTTAGGGACTAGATTGTGTAATGATGGTACTAAAAAAGAATACGTGCCTAAAGTGTATGATCCTTTGTTAAATGGATCATATCGAGGAACAATAAAAAAAAAGGTTTTCACCTTAATCATAAACAATACTTTGCTACCATATTACAAATTTTTTTAATGGAAGATTGGATGGTATTATTTTGATTATTCTTATGAAATTTTCTGGAATAAACACGTCAGTCTCTCCCCCTGTTCCATTCAAAAGTAAAGGTAAAAAAAGAAGAGAAAGGGTGTTTATGCAACATAATCCGTGTTGCTTTTGTAGCATCAACAATAACTGCGCCTCAACCCCAAGCTAGTTGGAATTGGATATACGAATCCTCACTATCCATTCCACTCCCATTTGTACCCGCTTCATTTCAATCTGCAATAGTTTAGGTTTCTCTATTTCAAGAGTTTCTCTTAGATTTTTATTGACATACCTTCTCTAAACAGACTAAAAATTCCTAGCAAAAACTGGGCCGAAAGTAGGTGTACCATTATTAAACCTTATCTCAATTAGTTGATATCGCCTATATGACTCTTTTGCTTCTAATTTGTTCTATACTTCCAACATGTTCTATTTCGACTTAGTCTGTATGGATCTATACTTGTTGCTTAGCCATGAATAATAAATCCTTATGTGATGGAATTGTGACCCGTGAGATTCCTTCTGCTTAAATACCTTAATGAACCGGTAGCATATAGAATGCTTTTATGCTTATCCCAAAAGAGAAAATAATGAATGTCATCCTCTTCTGCATGCAAATAGGGAAGTTGATCTTTTCTCTTATAACAGGATGATGGCACTCCTGTCTCAATATTTGCACTTACGGGGAGTAATGCAAACGATGGACATTTAGCTGCTGGCCGAAATGGAGTCAAGCGACTTCGCACTGTAAGCTAATTATTGGTTGTATATTGGGAGTACAATTAGACTTTGCAGTATCTAGTATTTGGAGTACTCTTTTCCCTTTCATCTGAGTTCTTCTAAATGCCAGTTGTTTTTCTTTTCAGGTTAGGCATCCAAATATTTTATCATTTCTTCACAGCACCGAAGCAGAAATTTTTGATGGTTCTACTACCAAGGTTACCATCTATATTGTTACTGAACCTGTCATGCCACTCTCGGAGAAGCTAAAGGAATTAGGATTAAAAGGTACCCAGAGGTATGAATGTACTTTGGCTTCTTTTCCACTCTACGATTCCGATGCTTGATTGCCTGACTCCCTGTGTTCCAATAATGGAAAATATGGTAGTTCCGTGACAGCAATTTATTGGAATATGTGATGTTATGTGCTTATTGCCTATAATTGGAATCTATATTCTTTTATTTGGCATCTATCCCAGATTCATGAGGAATGAATGTGGTTTTAGACCGACAATCATGTATCTAGTGGTATTTTTCTGAGAAGTTGTTGCTTCTTTGAGCAAGGTTACATTTTCTATGTAAAAGAATGGTTGAGATGTTGACCCACAGAATTGTTTGTCAGGTGGTTTTAAGAAGTGCTGAAAGTTCCCTTTTTTGTTGTTGTAAAGTTCCCTTAGTTTTGGTGTTAAAATATTGTACTGGATTTTATTCGATTTATGCAAGGATGCTAGGGAGTGGATTTTTTTTGCAACTTGCAGTTATCATATTTTCTCACCCATGTGTTTGTATATATTTTTTTTCATTCTTCTTCTTATGGCCTTGGAATCCTGTGCCGAGGGTCGATTGGAAACAACCTCTCTGCCCTATCGGGGTAGGGGTAAGGTCTGCGCACGCATTACCCTCCCCAGACCCCACTTTGTGGGAATTTACTGGGTAGTTGTTGTTGTTGTTCTTCTTCTTATGGCCTTGGAACATGAACAATTGAAGTGGCTTCTTGTTTTTGTGGTTGTGCATGTTGGTTATAAGTTTTGCACATGATTCATGCTCTTTATTTGAAAAATTAATGTTGTGAACTCTATGGCATAGGAGGAGGTGATTCAACCTGGGCATGCAACAAAGTTATCCCCAGTAATTAGTACTGACCATTTTTTGGAATTTGTTAGCTCTCTTGTTCTATATTGAGACATTGTATTGGGGCATACAATGCACTCTTGTATTTTGTTCTTTGCAATTCTGCCTCTTATGACCTTGCATCCCCTTCATGTTTTTTTTAATGCAACACATTACTTCCTCCAAAAAAAAAAAAAAAAGAGGCATGCAAAATAATTATACCCACAGATGCAAGACACAATGAGTCACAAAAGAGATTTGTGTTAACAATTACAATAATATTTGCAAAATAGATTTGTTTTACCATTTACAAAAAGTATTATCTGCTCTATCCGTTCTTTAATCTTATTTCACTTGGGAGTGATTATTGAGTCAATATATCTTTTTTGAACTGGTAAGATGGCATTTATATTAAAATCAGAGATCTAGCGCTAAGATTATCGAGTCAATACTTAAAAATACCAACTCTTTATTGTTAGATTGGGGAAGTTCTGGGGTCCACAAACTTTATTCATTTATGGGAAAGCCAAAAGGAAAGGGGAAGAAGTAGTTTGTCATTTTCTTTAAACTTGAAAAATTATTTTAAGTGAATTAGGTATCTTCAGACTAAAAAAAGGGTATCTGCCACGGGGGCTTAGTCTAGTGATTAGAGTGCAACATGTGATGTGTCGGTTAGGCACGCGTCACGGGTTCAAACCCTGCTATAGACAAAAAGCTTGGTATTTAAGTGGAGGAGGGTGGAGGGGCAGGCCCATTATCCACTGCCTGGAACCTTGCGCGATTGGCTCGGGATTTCTCAGTTATCCAAAGAAAAAACAATCTTTGGGCATGTTACTTTTTTTGACAAGGTAAAGGTTTCATTAATAAGGTACCACGATGGTACAATAAGTTACAAAAAACAATCCAAAACAACCATAACCTACAGGCCTCCTAGTAGATCCAGAAACTCTAAAAACTGTTGTTGTTCCAGTTCCACTGTCCACTGATACACTGCTTTTGCACCAATAAAACAAGTTGTGAATATATTTGTTTCTAATTCTAAAAATGTGCTCCCTGTCTCCTTCAAAACAAGCTCGGCTCCTTTCCCGCCATAAAGTCCAGAAGATGCATAATGGGATGGTTCTCCATATTTGCTCCAGTCTTCTAGGTACTCTTTGATTATGCCACTCTTCAAACAAGCTCCTAACAGTCTGTGGCATTACCAAAGAGATTCCACAGATGTTTAAGAATAAATCCCAGCATTGTCTAGCAATTCCACAATGAAGCAGTATATGATTCACTGATTCTTGATCTCCTTCACACAGATAGCATCTATTGCTAAGATTAAAACCTCTTTGTTGCAAGTTGTCTTGTGTCAAACACGCTTCCTGGGTTGCTATCCAGCCAAAGCATGCCACCTTGACTGGAGCTTTTGTCTTCCATATCATCTTCCATGGCCAGTTATTAACCCTGTGACTTGACTTCTTAATCAGCATATTATTACAGCTTCTGACTGAACTTTTTATCCTTATCCTCTGCCCAGATCGGTGCATCCACCTTACTATGATTAATTGAGACTGAGTCAAGCTGCGGAAGTACGAAACAATAGTCATCTACCTCCCAGTTGTTCAAGTTTCTTCTGAGCTCCACTTGCCATCCTGTCTCTGTGTAAAAATCAGCAATCACACCACCCTTATTAACAGAGTAATTGAATAGAGTAGGATACTTTGATTTCAAGCATTCCTCCCCTATCCATAAATCTGTCCAGAATTTGATTCTTTGCAAAAGAGGTTTTAATCTTTTGGGCATGTTAATATCTTTTGAATGTGATTTTGGTTTGGGTTATTTTAATTTTGGTGAATTGAGGTCAAATGATGTTAAACAAATCAACTTTTGAAGGGTTCATCTCAATTGATCTTATTAATCACCATGGTATTGCGGCACTTTTTGTTGGATTAGCTGTAACTGAGACGGACTGCTGATTGGTTGGCTGTTTAGTTGTGTGCTTGTGTGTGGTTATGCCTTCTATTTTGGTATTGTAAATCCCTTGGCGTCTAGGATACCACTGTAATCCCCATGGCTCTTGAACATGCTATTTACTTTTGACGTCTGATTAATGCATCTCATTTGATGTGGCAGAGATGAGTATTACGCATGGGGATTGCATCGAATAGCCAAAGCTGTTAGCTTCTTGAATAACGACTGTAAACTTGTAAGTCAATATCTAATGGAATTGATTTGCTTTCCCTGTTGAAGGATCACATGTACCAATGTTCTCTGGAAGTGATTTGGAAGTTTTGACTATTTGGCTAAATATGATATTGCTCAATAGGTTTGTTTATTGATGCATCTGAATATTGAAATGGTTGAACTGCAGTGGCTCTGTACGTTAGATGTTTAGACGCATTTGTTGTATCCTTAAGCTTTATAATTTAGTCCTTGGACGTGGCAGAACCTGGATATTGGAAGAGGGGCCAGTTTATACTGTAATTGGAGGAAGGGAAACTTTACAGGAAAATTTTCAAATATTTTGGAGCTAGGGTATTTTCTCAAGGAATATTATCAAAAGACGTAGACTTTTAGAGGCCAAATGTTAAAAAAATTGAAAAGCTGGGGTAAGCCATCCGCTACCTCAATCTCCACCCTTGGTCCTTGGTGTGTCCCAGTCTCCCAGAGCCTGTCAACCCCCCCATAAAAGCAAACTTTACCTGATTACTTGTGTTTGATGGATTGTTTCAACGTGTGCTTTACCCTTGCAGGTTCATGGCAATGTTTGCGTGGCCAGTGTCGTCGTTACTCAAACTCTAGACTGGAAGTTGCATGCCTTTGACGTTCTTTCTGAGTTTGATGGGAATAATGAGTCTTCTGTTGGACCAATGCTGGTAACCTCTGATTCAGGATTAAATTAGTGGAGTTCTTTTTAAGTTTTCATATCATATTATCTCGACTTAAATTCTGAACAGAATAACAAGGGTTCTTTCTAGACCCTGCCACTTGTTTGCTACTTACTTTCTTCTGTTCAAGCGAAGTACATAATGAACTAATTATCCTTAAATATGAATATCTTTTTCTATTTTCCTCTTAGCTGAAGAATTGTAGTTTTCTTTATTTTTGTAGTTTTCTTCAGTTGCATTGATTCTTATTGACCAAATTGTGCTGTAACATTTATGACTTATATAAAAAATATTGCTGTTACGTTGAAAAATTTGTGTTATGCTATATTTAGTGTTTAAAATATAACTGGGTTGTTCTTTTCGGACCGTGTGCCACTGGCCCTCTGGAATTTTTCAGTTATCAAAATAAAAAAAGATATATAGCTGGGTTGTTCTTTCTTCTTCTATTGTTACGTTTTTTCTGGTTGAACTAGATTCTATCTTATACAATTTGTCACAGCATCATCTATTCTGCAGTGCCTGATGAGTTATTGCTATTTCCTCTCCTCTTTGCCAATGCAGCTCAGTGATTGGCCTTTATTTATTTATTCATTTATTTTTTTACCTTTTGTTTTTGTTTTCAGCAATATGATTGGCTTATTGGTGCACAGTACAAACCCATGGAGATGCTCAAGTCTGATTGGATGTCAATCAGAAAATCTCCTCCTTGGGCTATAGATTCTTGGGGTTTGGGTTAGTCTCTGTATCTGTGGTTTCAGATCGTGCAAGCTAGATATCTTCTTTAATTTGACAAGTCACTAGTTTATATTTCTACACTTAGGTTTCACGTTTGGGCATTTAAGCATTGTTGTGGTGGCCTGTCAATGTTACTGGCCTTTTCATTTAAAACTAGAAAGCACTCAGACTATCAACCTTTTCTTGGTTAATGACTAAATTCCATACCATCTTTCAGATCGTTGTTGCGATGCGATTTGAGTTTTTGTTTACTTTTTATTTTTCTTTTGGGGGGAGGGGGGGGGGGGGGGGGTCACAAATTTTCGATGCAAATGGATGTCAGCTCTTTGGCTAGTCTTTGAAATGCTGCATAGGTTCTTCAATTTTTTTCTTCCACCATGAACTAATCTTTTGCTCTGGGGGTATTGTTAGGCTGCCTTATCTATGAACTCTTCTCTTGTACAAAGTTGAGCAAAACAGAGGAGCTGCGGAATACTGCATCCATTCCAAAGGTATTGCTGCTAAGTTTCTAGTTTTCATTTGTATTCTCTTGACTCTTCTTGTTATATTCTTGTATCCGGTCACAATTGGCTTATGTTCCTGTCTCACAGTCTCTACTTCCAGATTATCAACGTCTCTTAAGTTCTATGCCTGCTCGCAGATTGAATTCATCAAAACTTCTGGAGAATGGTGGTAATTATCCTTGTTTTGATTCGAGTTTGGTGTTTAAATTTCCTTCTTTAACTCTCTGAACTGCTTACATGGTATCACTATTAACTCTAACTTGCTATATTGTTAATTATTATTTTTCCCAATGGATGTGATGATTGCTCTATGTGCATCAATATATGTTACACGCCATATAATTGTTGTGCTGGTCTGGGTTAAGTCTTTCTAACTGCGGATATTAGCTCTAGATACGTCTGATACTTTGTTTTGACTTGCTTCTGAGTTAATGCTTCCCATCAGAGACTCACATTGAAGTGGGTTTATCGTTCTAGAAATCGGAAAATGGCTAGTGATCAAAATTGTCAGGAGGTGGAATGTACTATTTGCAGTCTGTTGTGATTTTTTCTAACTTCCTACCCCAACTACATATGTTGGATCTCTTCTAATGTTGCTAATCATACATCGGCAGAATATTTCCAAAATAAGTTATTGGAGACCATACAATTCATGGAAATTCTTAATCTCAAAGACAGTGTTGAAAAGGACACTTTCTTCCGTAAGCTTCCGAATCTTGCAGAGCAACTTCCACGTGAAATTGTGCTGAAGAAGGTATTCCCAATTTTTTTCTAGCACGATTCATTTTGGTTCAATGTGACGTGTGTGAATTGAAAGCAGATCAAACAATATCTTGTTGCAGTTGCTTCCTTTGCTAGCTTCTGCATTAGAATTTGGTTCAGCTGCTGCACCTGCTTTAACGGCGTTGTTAAAAATGGGTTCTTGGCTTTCAAATGAAGAGTTTAATATCAAGGTTGAACACTTTCCATCTCACCCGTTCCAGCAAATTGGTCACATCTTCTCTCGCGGGTTTTCTTTTGACTTACATATCAATGCTATGCCTCTAGGTGCTGCCAACTATTGTAAAACTCTTTGGTGCCAATGATCGCTCTATCCGAGTCAGTCTATTGCAGCACATTGATCAGTACGGGGAGTCATTATCTTCTCAAATTGTTGATGAGCAGGTATGGGACTAGTGAATGCATTTTTGTTGATACATTTCGAGCACACAATTACCCTTTTTGAAGCACATGTCCAAGAGGCAAAAAACCTCTTGCACTTACATCGTGGGTGTGGCTGATAATATCGTGGGTATGATCAGGTGTATACTCATGTGGCTACTGGGTTCTCTGATACATCTGCATTTCTTCGGGAGTTGACGCTTAAATCTATGCTTGTGTTAGCTCCTAAGGTATGTGCATTCTCTAATATATGTCCTTTTTTTGTTATTTCAAATTGCTGGTAACTTTTCAACTTTTGGGATAAGTTTTACAAATAGGTCAGAAGTCAGAACTAAATGTTAACACATAACTGGGTACCTGAACTGAAGCATTTATTTGCTTGATAACTTGACACTTTCCTCAAGGTAGTTTTCATCTGGGCAATAAGTATTTCTTGATTCTAAGCATCCGCATGCCACTCTAAATATCTATATTACTTTAATTGGTCATCTAACAACACTACCTACACCCCAAGGTCTTTGGTCTAGAGCGCAGGGCGTGATGTCTGGGTTAGGCTCCTGTCACGGGTTCGAACATATAGACAAAAGCCTGGTATTATAGTGGAGAAGGTAGAGGCTGGAGTCAATTATCCACCGAGTTTCGAACCTTGCACCACTGGCTACATGGATCTCTCGGTTATAAAGAAAAATGAAAGAAAAGCACTACCTATATGGAGTGCCAGAGGCGGATGCAAATATGCAATGTATCGGCACCGGGTTGAACTGAACCTAGTACTTTTGAGGCGGAGCATATTTATGTATAAAAGTTCACTAATAATGCAATAAATAGTAATATGAACATGCAACTTTAATAATACAATGGGTTCAATGCTATAAATCTTAAAGGTTGAACCCTTACATGATACAACTTAAATCTTAGATCCTCCTCTTTGGAGTGCCACAAAAAAAGTAAGATGTTGATGATCTTTAGAATGGTTATTGGACTGTGTACTACAATTAATTCTGGATTAAAAAATGTGAATTCGGGTTAAAGAAGATGTGATAGCGGCATATAACATGCATGTTGCATAATAAACAATCAATATTGCATGACACACTTCTTCCATCCGTTAACCTATGCTTCTTTCTTCTCTAAATTTGTATCCATCATTTACAAAACTAAAATGATCATATGTTATGTCGTCCTTGCATTGAAGGAAAAAGGTCATTTTTAAAACATACTAATTACAGTTACAACAAAAACAATTCAGAAGTTTGTCAATGTGTTTCTAGCACATGTCTAACACTTCATCTATCAGATGGTATCTGACACGGATATATTGTTGTTTTTAAAATCTTCATGCTTTACCAGTTATAAGCAGCTGCATCTTGTGTTAATTTCCTAGGATCTTTCGAACTGATATTGTTCCTTTAAATTTTCATTGCAGCTGTCACATCGCACTATATCGGGGTCTTTGTTGAAGTATCTCTCCAAGCTACAGGTACGCATCGTAGGTGCAAAACAACTATTTTTTTTGTGCTAGTTTAATTTCTTTGCCTCATGTTTCTTGTTCTTCTATTTGTTGTTCATTTAGGTTGATGAAGAACCAGCAATTAGAACAAACACCACCATATTGCTTGGAAACATAGCCAGTTACCTCAATGAGGGGGTAAGAAGTTGCTTGTTTGATTCTCATACAAGTGCAGAATTCATATAAGTGAATAGATTTTTTCAAATGTCTAAGGGGTTTGCTTTATATTGATAACACTTGTGTAAAGAAAACATTAATGGGCAGATTCTATTACAGTTCCATTTTAATACTTTTCCAAGGCTTCTTTTCCGTTGTGATGGCAATTGATGGTTCTTTTTGTGTGTAGACGAGGAAAAGAGTTCTAATAAATGCGTTCACCGTTCGTGCCTTGCGTGATACATTTTCACCTGCTCGAGGAGCAGGTAGGAACATATATTTTTTGCATTTGACTTCGTATTGATTAGCTGAATGAATCTTCTTGAGTTGATATTTTTCAGTGAGAACTTTGTCGGTCTTGCGACGAACTTCTTTAACTTTGATTGCCATTTGTATTCCTCCTTTCCTCTATTCACATTAATGGATGTAAATATTCTGTGGCAGGTGTCATGGCGTTGAGTGCTACTAGTTCTTATTATGACGTGACTGAGATTGCAACTAGAATTTTACCTAATATTGTCGTACTTACCATTGATCCAGACAGGTATTCTTCTGTATTAGTAGTTTATATTTGCTGTTTTCTCAATTGTTATGTTTGTACTACATTACTTTTAGCACTTCTCTTCCAGATTATTTCAGCACGTACCGTTAAGGAAAAATATTTATGAAACTCTTCCCTTTTTTCTGATAATAGAATTATTTTGCTGGGTCTAAATAGTTTGTTCTTACTTTCTTGAGATGTCAGAAGTTGCTCTCATATATCAAAATGTAACTATGCTTAAAAGTAGTATACAGCTTGCAACTTGTAATAGTTACTCTGTGGTGCTGTTTAAGAGTATTTTGGTTAATGCTTATAATTTAGGAATGTAAGCGAGCTAGCAGTTTAAAATGGCGATGGTTCCTGTCTGTCTTCTCTGCTGGTCTTGCTTGCTATGAATTAGTGATTATGATGCCAGGAGCTACTTTACACACCTATATGCTTGAACTCCATGGATGTGTTTCTGTTGTTTGTATTCAGTTTGGATGTTTACTCATGGGAGTCTTTGGTTTAGGCTATTGGTATTGGATTGCTGTGATTGCTTGTATCCTTTGTGGATACATTAATGTTTAGACTGGTTGAGTCAGTTCTCCAATCTAAATTAGTGACACAATTATGTGTTCTTTGGCTGTCGTGATGTTTATAGACATTGCCGTATTGGTAAAACTATAAGAAAACAAGACATTTGCAGTAGAGGACCGGTTTACTATCCACCAAGTTCTGAAGCTGGAAGCCTGGAACAATATGGATTTGTTGGTTATCAAAAATAAAGTTTAGCCGTGTTTACTTTGTGAAGCCTCTAGCTTGTGCTACTGTGCTAGTGCCAAAGCCAAACTGAATCTACAGATGGGACTTCAAAACTTCTTCCATTTCGTCTACTCCGTCTGTTCCATTAGTTTGACTTTGTATTACTCTGGTAGTTTAAGGCTGTTAGGATAATGGTTGAAAAGTTAATTTGATAAAGAAAACATCACATATAAAGGTAATTAGTTAAACAGATAAATTAATGTGAATCCTTAGAAGTTTGGATCAAATAATATCGATGGAATGCTATCAAACATTTTTGGAATGTCTCAAACTGGAAAGTGTCTAGAAATTGGGAGGAGTAAGTATTTACATGGAATATTTATTTTCCCCTGCCCAGATGGCATTGAAGAATATTTTAATATTTATTTGCTTGATCTTACTTTCTGAACCTTTTTTGTGTTTGAGCGAATGACTAATTCTGAATATTTTTGCAAATAGTCAAACAACACCATGATAAGGTATATATTCTTCTTGATTTTTGTTTTGTGAATATTTGTAATAGGTAATTATGGCATCTCAAAATGAAGAAAATCCGCCAGCTTCTTCTTCTAATGCTATTTCGTTAGACGACGAGAGTCAAAGGCCTGATGAATTTGTTGAAATGGCAAAAAGAAGATATTCCCGAGCATGGAATCATTTCGAGCTGGTGAAGTTTAATGGTGTTCCATATGGTGTTTGTAAGTATTGCAATCGCCGTTATAAAAATGCTAAAAATTATGGTACAAAATCTATGTTAGATCACATACCTAAGTGTCCTAATAGGCCAAGATATGTACAAAATGAGGGTGATACTGGGGGTGGTTATTTTGATCAAGATGTTGCACGTAAACAACTTGCACATGCTATTATTTTACACGAGTATCCACTCTCTATAGTTGATCATGTAGGATTTAGGAACTTTGTTGCGAGTCTCCAGCCTATGTTTAAGATGGTTTCTAGAAATACAATCAAGAATGACATAATAAAAATTTTTGACAATTTTAAATCGAAAACTTCTAAGTTGTTGGAGAAAGTCACTAGTAGAATTGCAATAACAACCGATATGTGGACTTCCAATAGTAACAAAAAAGGGTTCATGGCTATTACTGGTCATTTCATTGATGATTCATGGAGGCTTCAAAGTCATATTCTGAGATTTGCTTATGTCCCTGCCCCACATGATAAAGATGCTTTGTGTGGTGCTTTGGTTAATTGTTTGTTTGATTGGAATCTTGAACGCAAAATATCAACTATCACAATTGATAATGCTAGCACAAACAATGCTATGATTAAAACTTTATTGGATGAGAAACTTAATAAAAAAGATCTGTTGTTGAGTGGTCGAGTATTTCATGCGGGTTGTGCTGCACATATTTTAAATTTGATTGTGCAAGAAGGGTTAAAGGTGATAGGAGATAGTATTAGCAAAGTGCGTGATAGTGTCTTGTATTGGAGTGGATCAGCTGGCAGAATTGAGAGGTTTGAAGAAGCCGCACGTTTGGTTCACTGTTCTTGTAATAAGAAGTTGGAGTATGATTGTCCTACTCGGTGGAACTCAACATATTTAATGTTGAGAACAGCTATAGAATACAAAGAGGTGTTTAACAAGTTGAGTCTAACTGACACAAATTATCACTCTTATCCAACTGAAGAGCAATGGAGTAATGCAGAAGATGTTTCTGGTAAGCTCAAACTTTTTTATCATATCACTGAACAGTTTTCAGGAACTCAATATCCAACTTCTAGTCAATACTTTACAAAAGTTTGTGAAATTAAGCTAGAATTGGAAGCTTGGGTGAATGAGTTTAATCTTGTGATTAGCACTATGACATCTGCGATGTTGTTGAAATTTAAAAAATATTGGGAGGATGTGCATATTTTGATGCGAGTAGCTGCAATTTTTGATCCACAGTACATGATGAGGTTGGTAGAGTTCTTTCTTCCACTAATTTATGGTGAAGAAGCTTTAACTAAAATTCAAGAAGTTCGATCCAATTGTTATGATCTCTTGCAAGATTATAAGAGTAAATTATCTGCTCCACATGATTCATTAGCATCTAGTTCTAGTGAAGTCACTAGTTTTACTCAGGGTGATCGGCTTTCGAGCTTTGATAGATTTGTAGCTTCAACTGGAGCTACCGTGGAGAAAAGATCAGAGTTGGATATGTACTTAGAAGAAGACCTACTACCTCGAACCCCTTCATTTGACAATTTGAGTTGGTGGAAGACAAATGGATTGAAATTTCCTACATTGCAAAAAATGGCTCGTGATCTCTTAGCCATTCCCGTGTCTACTGTTGCTTCAGAATCGGCATTTAGCACTAGTGGGAGGTTGATTAGCCCTCATCGGAGTAGACTCCATCCCACTACTTTGGAAGCTTTAATGTGTGCTTGCACGTGGTTATGGAATGATTTAAATGGTAAGTATTTTCTCATTATTTTCTTAATAGGTATTCAATTGTTTAATACTATATTGATACTATGCGTTTTTCCTTTTAGGTTTGACTTCAACGGTTGATCAAGTTTCATGTCCAACATTGTTTGATGAAGAGGACGAGCCGAATTCAATTGTTTAATACTATTTTGGATTGCCACATAGCTACTATTTGATCTGATCCTTTTTGACAATACCAGCAGTCACAGGGGTAAGGGGTTTGTTTGCGATTTTGTTGAATGTTAGGTTTAGTGGTGTAAATCAGATGACTTGCTTCAGTTATATGTAAAATTATTAGTATTTTGAAATCTTATTAATGAAATCTGTAGATCATTTTGTTTCAAACCAAGGTACTGCTCATACATATGGTGTGAAATTCGCAAACACTTGAAAAATGGGAACTAGGAAATTATTTCCTAATGATTTGGAGTGTAATTTTGCTTCCTTATATGGCTTTGGGCTTCTGTTATTGCTAAGTGCAGGGCTTTCATGAATGTTAAATTCTCTTATGACATCTTACTTGCTACTTCTTGCCTTGTGTGATGTTATTAAAAGCTGTTGAGTATTTTGTACTCTGGTGTTGGTAGAATGTGCTTCATTTTGTTTTGATTTAAAATTTTCATAAAATGTCTCTGTGTGGTATTTCTATATCAGTTGAAGTTTAAAAAAAGAAGTTTAATAGGAAAGTTGCTTTCTTTGTTTTGTATAAAGGGTTTAGTGATTGTACATGAGACTGTTCGTAAAAACCTGAAAAATTGAACCAACCGAAAATCGAACCAAACCGACCAAAAAAATTGATACATTTTAGGTTTGGTTTGGTTTTGGTTTTGATTTCAATCAAAAAATAACCGAACCAAACAGACTATCAAAGTAGCTATTTAAATTTATTATGACACCTATGTATATATGTATATTTTTTATATAAAGTTTCTAAAATTTTATGGTATACATGTGTCATTTCTATAAATAAACTCTGGTTATTTTGCTTAGTTCCGTTAGTCACTTGATCTAATAAATCATTTGGTAAGTACATGTTTTTCCTAGATAAAAAGGTCTTTATTGATATATAGAACATTTAGTGTTTTAGAAAGGCAACATCTATAATATATATAAATCAAAAATAGGTTAAAAAATACAAGAAAATCTAAACAGGGCAGGGGCGGGGCAAAATTTGAAAAAATGCTAAATAGGGCAGGGCAGGGCGGGTCAAAATATTAGCAGGTCAAGGCTTGCCCCGCCCTGCCCTAACCTGGCCTGCCCCATTGCCATCCCCATAAATACTGATAAACAATTATCTACTGTACTACACAAGAACTGTTATGATTGAAACACATGTTATAATTGAATCGAAATTTACTGATCAAAGTAATTTATCTGTCAATTCACACTACAATAAACTCGAAGTTAAGGATAATCCTTAACTCCAATATCTCTCAATACCAACATAAAAAAAAAAAAAAAAAAAAAAAAAAAAAAAAAAAAAGACAGCAGCATTCGCCGTACCCAAAGGGTGTGATGTAGACAGTTACTTGGTTCAACGATTGTAAAAAAGTGTATATATAAATGCCATTGGTGCACTTAAATCATTTTTTTCTGAAGCAACTGATATTAAACAGTCCAAAAGGGTTTTGAAATTAGACTTGTCTATTATTTATAATGAGCTCAAAGACATACAATAAATATCACTGGCAAAGAAACAACACTCTAAATCTGAACCATAATAACTTAGCGAAAATTCATGTCTCAGATATTGGGGTAACCAGTAATTTCATAGTAGTTCTACCTAACAATCTTAATGAATTCATACCGTCCCTCAAATCTGAATTACTAGTTATCAAAATCCAATCGTCGTCGTCATCTTGATACTTGATTGAAAACCTTTGAAGTGATATGTTAAGCCTCTTTTCCACTTCCGCCGCCAGTTCTACCCTGGTTGCTGAAGGGGAGAGTTGAAACTTAATGATATCGCCTCTATATGTAACCTTTAAAATCATCAGATTATCACAAGGTTTTTCCGTTGCAGCTGGCGCCAAAAGATCTGTGCCTTTTTCTTGGGACAGATCAGGATGTTGTTGAGTATCTTCCACATATTGTTCAGCACTTTGTAGAGATATGCCTTGGCTAACACGGTGATAAACCTTTCTGGTCTTATGATGTGGCCATCTAGAGATATTGTATTCTCTACATACTCGTTTCAGTGTTGATCGACTAACTGCAAAAAACAAGTTCCAAAACTGGATTTCAGTGAACCTAAGCAAAATTCATCTCATCTAATTAAAGGGCATATAGACTCTCTTCCAGTTTATGTGGACCTAGTCGCTTTTGGATAAGATTAACAATTCTTTTCATGTCAATACGAATGTCGGTCAAATTTAGGTAGTTTGAATCTCGAATAGCGAAAAGGTTCAGATAAACTAAAACGGAGTAAGCTTTAATAACACGAAAAGAGATACAAGCATCGAATATATACGCACTAAAGTGAACTTACCACGTAGTGTCTTGGCAGCATCTACAAGAGTCTTTCCAAAATGCTGCTCTAGAATCTCGCGAGTAATCCCATAATCTTTTTCTAGCCTCGCTATTGTGCGCTTGTTCATTGAATCTATGTTCTGAATGTTGGTCATTGCATCAGCTTCAACCAATAGTCTTTCACATGATGAACTTCCTCTAGCAATATCTTTATGCTCCACTTTGTCATTACTCCTTGAATCAATTTCTATATTTGATTTTTCACAATGTAAGTCGGGCTGCACTGTTTCTCTTCCGTCGTTGCACTGATCATGTGCTACATTCGCGTTAACCATACTTCCTCTGTTCATCATAGTTGCCTCTATTGCATGCCGAAGTAATAAATCAACTTCCTCTAGCCCTTCATTGTTGAATAAGTTGTGCCTATGTGAAGAGCAAGAAGGAACAAGCAGTGCAGTAGTAACATTGTTCTCCGAACGCTGTGAATCGTTGTCCTTTGGGTAAAAACTGTCATTTATCTCAGACAATCTGAATTCCATCTCCTATGATTGAAAATTAAATCAGTATTAGCCTGCAAAATTTTAGGCGTTTCGGATCCGATCACCTGAATTCATGCCGATGACGTGAACTATAACACACGAAAGTCTCGAAATCGTCCGGAATTTCTATTTTATGGCCCTAAAACGCCAAAAAAAGAGATGACTATTATTCATCACGTCTTTTTTTATAGGCCCATAAAATTTTAAGAGATTCGGAAACGGTCAACCAAATTCATGAAAATAACGTAGACTATAGCACACGAAAATACTCTCTAAGCATCGAACGCCCTTTGGTTGAAATCCATCAATTTAGCGATGTAGTTTCTCATGAATTGTTTGACTCTGCATGAATTCTAAAGTTTGAAAAAAAAACTTGTACTCTTAAATTTTTTCATAATATACCGATTATGAAATACAGTTTAGAAAATGATATTTCTGATTATAACTAAAAATAAAATGATATTTTTGATTATTTACGATATACTCATGTCATTAAAAATAGAATAAAGATATTTAAACTAATTATTTTTAAATATAAAAAAAAATATTTTTTTAGATAGAAACAACAATTACCTTGTGTGGGAAATTCAGAATTGCTCTGCTCCCTCTTAGCTTAAGCGCTGCTCTATCATATGCCATGGCTGCATCTATTGCAGTATCAAAAGTTCCTAGCCAAACCCGTGTGTGTCGGGTCGGTTCACAAATCTCTGCTGCAAATTTCCCCCCTGGCCTTTGCCTGACCCCTCTGTAACGCTTCTGAACTGAATCCTCTGTTTTTGAACTGAATTTCCGGGAATTTGAACATATACGAGGTGCTTTTGCCTGGAATTTAAAGCTATTTAAATCAGAACTAGTGTTGGTTTCTGATGTGAGGAGATTTTCCAAAAAATCAAGACCATCAAGAAAATGCTGACTTGGCAAATCTAGTGTCAACTTTTGTAGAGAAGCCATTTTAGATCTTCACAGAAAAAGAAAACTAGTAAAGATAAATCTATGGGAAAAGAACAATATATAGAAGAAATCACGGAAGCGTATTGGGTGGAAAAGAAAGAGTGAAGAGGGAGATTATAAAGAGGAGATTATTTAGTCAATATTTATTAAAAATAAAATGATTGACCTTTGAATCACTTGCCGAAATGCCGACTACTTATTCTTTTGGGTTCAAAAGATTCAAATATGAGACTCCTTTTATCCGGAAGGGCTACGCGGCGCGAATCCAATATAGTTGCGCTCCAACGCGGGTATCAAACACTGAGTGAAAAACAAAATAAAAATAAAATGGGACTCCTTTTATTTATCATAATAATAATAGTATTCCTACTGTGGCATAGTTCAAACATCAACAGTCAAATTTCTTGAATTTGGTTGAACTTGGACATGTAATCTTTTAGTTTTTTTTAGATAAAATTTACTGTTAATTGAAAAATTATGTAAGAAAAATATTACAAGTCACAACAATTATTAATTTAAAAGGCATAAGAAAATATTATGATCGATAAAAAAATTATTTGACTCTCGAAATAATTAGGCTCCCACGGACTTTGTAGTTGGGCTTCCATGGACTTCGAGGAGGTTTGATGCTATATGGGTTATTGTGGATCAGTTGACCAAGTCCGCGCACTTCATTCCTGTTAGTACCACTTATTCTTCGGAGCGGTTAGCGGAAATTTATATCAGAGAGATTGTCTGGTTGCATGGTGTTCCAGTTTCTATCATTTCTGACAGAGGTACTCAGTTCACATCTCAATTCTGGAGGGCCGTACAGAGAGAGTTGGGTACTCAGGTCGAGTTGAGAACAACATTTCATCCTCAAACTAACGGGCAGTCAGAGCGCACTATTCAGATTATGGAGGACGTGTTGCATTCCTGTGTCATTGATTTTGGGGGTTCATGGGACCAGTTTCTTCCACTCGCGGAGTTTGCATATAATAATAGTTATCAGTCGAGTATCCAGATGGCTCCATATGAGGCTTTATATGGTAGGAGGTGTAGATCTCCGGTTGGTTGGTTTGAGCCGGGTAAGGCTAGGCTTTTGGGAACAGATTTGGTACAGGATGCGTTGGATAAAGTGAAGTTGATTCAGGAGCGGCTTCGCACGGCGCAGTCTAGGCAGAAGAGCTATGCAGACCGGAAGGTCCGGGATGTGTCTTTCATGGTTGGGGAGAAGGTACCGCTGAAGGTGTCACCCATGAAGGGTGTTATGCGGTTCAGAAAGAGGGGCAAGTTGAGTCCCCAGTTCATTGGGCCTTTTGAGGTGCTTCAGAGGGTTGGAGAGGTGGCTTATAGGCTGGCTTTGCCGCCCAGCTTATCGAGCGTTCATCCGGTGTTTCATGTATCTATGCTCGGGAAGTATGTTGGCGACCCGTCTCATGTTTTGGACTTCAACACGGTTCAGCTTGAGGGTGATATGTCATATGAGGTAGAGCTAGTGGCTATTTTGGGTCGACAGGTCAGAAGGTTGAGGTCTAAGGATATAGCTTCAGTGAAGGTGCAGTGGAGAGGGCTGGCGGTGGAGGAGGCCACCTGGGAGACCGAGCGGGAGATGTGGAGGGAATATCCTTACTTATTTGAGACTCCAAGTATGTTTCCAGACTGGTTCGAGGACGAACGTTTGTTTTAGATGGGGAGAATGTAACGACTCGGCCGGTCGTTCCATGAGATTAGCTCTGTTTCCCCTGTTTCAGCTTTATCATATGTTATTTAACCTATTCATGATGTGTTGGGTCGGTTGGTTCGGGTTCAGAGTGGTCGTGGTGAGAATTGAGACACTTAGTCTCTTAAATTTGCTTAATAGTTAGAAAAGTCAACCGGGAGTTGACTTATGGGTAAACGACCTCGGGATATAGATTTTATGGCTCGAATAGCTTCGTTAGGTGATTTGGGACTAAGGAGTGTGTTCAGAATGTGGTTTTGAGGTCCGAAGTAGAATTATGCTTGAATTGGCGAAATTGAGTTTTTGGCAATTACCGATCGGCAGTGCAAAATTAGCTATCGGGGCCGGAATGAATTTTCGTAAGTTGGAATAGGTTCGTAGTATCATTGTGGATATGTGTGCAAATTTTCAGGTCATTCGGACGAAGTTTGGTTAGTTTCGACATTGGTGATTTTCGGAAATTTGAAGACCCTTAGGCTTGAATCATGGTTTGATTTGATAATTTGATGTTAGTTTGGGTGTTTCGTGAGTTCGACTAAGTACGGATGATCATTTATGACTTGTTGGTACTTTTGGTTGGGCCCCGAGGGGCTCGGGGTGATTTCGGATGGCCATCGGAGAGTTTTGGAAATTTTAAAGGTTGTTGGTGTGAAGCCTTCTGGTGTTTCCGCACCTGCGGATAGGGACCGCATGTGCGAGCCCGCAGAAGTGGACTAGGGGTCGCAGATGTGGAATTTGTTGGGCTGGTGAAGGACCGCAGATGCGGAGGTTGGGCCGCACCTGCGGAGTCATAGGTGCGGTAGTTTGGTCGCAGATGCGGGTTTTGGCCTTTAAGTGGATTCTCGCAGGTGCGCACCTGGACCGCAGGTGCGATAATTGAGCTGCAGGTACGGTCATCGCTGGGCAGAACATATAAATAGGACCCTTAGCGAATTTTGGTCATCTTTCCACCATTTTTACACGAGTTTGAAGCTTTTTGAAGGGTTTTGAAGAGGAANCTTTAAATTGGGGGTTTGAGGGGTCATTTGAAGTTCGATTTTAATGTTCTTGGTATGTATAGACTCGTGGGAGGATGAGGATTCTTGTGATGTAATTTTTATCGTATTTTGAGACGTGGGCCCGGGGGTCGGGTTTGGCCAATTTCGGGATTTTTGGTTAATTTTGATAATTTTCTAGTGGGCTTCGTTCCATGGCATATAATAATGATATAAATATGATTTTGGTAGATTTGGAGCACTCGGAGGCCGAGTCTAGAGGCAAGGGCATTGAAGACTAGGAGTTTAGCTGGTTTTGAGGTAAGTAATGTTTTCAAACTTAGTTCTGAGGGTTCGAAACCCCGAACTATATGATATATGACTATTAAGGTGATACACATGCCAAGTGACGGGCGTGCGAGCGTGCACCGAGTGATTGTGGCTTGGCTCATCCTATGGAACCGTCTAGTAGCTATTGCGGATTGATATCCGCACTTTTATTGATGTAGTTAATGTGAACATGCTAGAAATCATGCTAAGTCAAATGCTAGGGCTTCACGCCGAAAATGCTGAGATCCGAGTGGTCGTAGATTACTGTCTCATTTGTGTTTATTTGATTTCATACATTCAGTCCTGTCATAGCATATCATTTCATGCCACAGTTTCGGTAATTGATAATAATGTATATGTATTATTGTTTCGGGCTAATTCATGCATCTGTGAGCTCATGTGAGTGAGACTGTAGAGTAATGACTGAATGAGGCCGAGAGCCTGTTATTGAGAGAGTTACAATATCGGAATGCACACTGCAGCGATACTCTGATCATGCCTTTGTTGGCTTGATATAGCGCTTGGGCTAATAGGAGCCCCTCCGGAGTCTTTACACCCGCGGTGAGCGCAGTGATATTGAGGGAGGGATCTTCCCTGGACATGGATCTTGTCCGAAGTTGATATTTTGTGAGGGATGGATCGTCCCTGAACATGGATCATGTTCGAGTGTTGTATTACGGAGATGGATCTTCTCTGTGGGGATGGATTGGCCTTTTTCCTCAGTACTGAGTGACTACGGTCACCGGTGTTCATGTACATTCCGGGATGGATCTTTCATGTGCCCGAGAGCCATATATATTACTGAGTGGACTTCGGTGTGAGGGTTGTGAGCAATATGTGCATATCCACACTGGTTTCATATACATATTGGCATGTAGAGTATACCGGTCATACCTGGCATATTTGGTTCATTTTCTGATAAACTATGAGCATGTCTAATTTCTATACGCTGATAATTGTATTTGCTGAGGTTTAGTCTGTCAGTACCTCTCAGCCTATAGTTTGGGTTTGTTACTTCTGAGTTGGTGTAATCACATTACCCCCTGCACCTTGTGTGCAGATCCAAGTTCATCGAGGCCTGGTAGCAGTGGTTGATAGTCTGACAAAGTTCTCGGGAGTCTTCGAGGTAGCAGCTGGCGATCGCAGCCTCGATTTCTCCTTCTTTATTTTCCTATTGTATTTCGTTTTCTCCAGACATTATTATGCCGGCTTTATATTTTGAAATTGTATTTATAGTAGCTCGTGGCTTGGTGACACTAGATCTGGGATTGGATTTTAAACTGTGTGTTAATGATGTTAGACTTTCAAATGGATTATTATCGATACTTTTGCTTCTGAATTTATAAATTTTCTGAAAAACGAACTTTGATTCAACGAAATGTGTGGCTTGCCTGATTCCACGACAGCCGCCACCACGACTAAGTGTTTGGGGTCGTGACAAAAAGAGTTTTACCTAAATCAAAACGTAAAAAAAAAGTTACTCTGTCCTCTTCAAAGAACGTCGTACGTCCTCTTTCTTTTTTGATTGATTTCTTCATATCTGTCCAAAGGGATAAACTTATAAATACTAAATGGTTACGTTCTATTTGGTTAGTATTTTTAATTTTTTCTTTTTCTTACCATTTATATATATAACTAGTTTTAGTATACGTGCGTTGCACGTGTGCCTATCGTCAATTAGTAAAATATGTGTACAGAAAGAACATGTATATTGGATTTTAAAACTTGTGTCTACCTAGAGTCGCTAATCTCGCGGGACGATCGAGCGGGTTGTTACATAATAGCCGATAAAAATATAAATTTTTTACATATGTGTATTCATATAGATTTAATATATATATATATATATATATATATATATATATATATATATATATATATATATATATATATATATATATATATATATATATATATATATATTTTATATACTTTTTGGCTAGTAAATGCAAATAGTTTCAGCCGACCAAATATTTTTTTTATTTTGCTAATGTAGGTTGCCCGATTCGCATTTCAACATCTACACCTAAAAGTGTAGGCAAGTGACCTTTATAACAAATTTTCCAAAACTTAAGAAGAATTTAATACTAACATAATAGAAGAAAATAATTTGGAACTAATCAGCATAAAAAGCTATAACTAATCAATCTTTTGCAAATCTATGTTGTGCTCAAAAAGTTGTAAAACACTAAACATAAAATAAATAGCGCTTGTACCATACTTTGGACCAGCATACAAAATATAGCTTTAGGTGACTGGTACTTATAATACAGAAGTTAAACCATTAATACCTTGTAACGGTCTTACCGGTCGTTTTGAGCTCTAATATGCCGTTCGGCAATTTGAGGCCACAGACAACTTCACCTCAGGTATTATGACTTGTACGTATGGTCGAAATTGAATTCCGAGAGTTTTGGAGTTGGTTTATAAAGAGAATTCTCATTTCGGAAGCTTTAAGTTGAAAGAATTGACTAAGACCGGATTTTTGTGTAAACGACCTCAGAATCAAGATTTGAAGGTTCCAACAGGTTCATATGATGATTTCAGACTGGGGCGTATGTCCGGATTGAGTTTTGGATGACCCGGGAGCGTTTTGGTGCCTATTCTGGAAGTTGGCATTTTGGGGGAAAGTTCATAAATTTAGGTTGAAGTGTGTTTTAGTGTTATCGATGTCCGTTTGGGATTCCGAGTCTGGGGATAGCTTTGTATGGTGATTCTTGTATTGGGAGCACGATCGGAAGTGAATTCAGAGGTCCGTAAGTCATTTGGTTAAAGTTAAAAATTTAAAGGTTTTTGAGAACTTTGACCAGAAGTGAAAATTTTGATATTGGGGTCTGATTCCGATTCCGGAAGTTGGAGTAAGTCCGTAATGTTGAATGTGACTTGTGTGCAAAATTTAGGGTCAGTCGGACGTGATTTGTGGGTTTCGGCATCGAATGCTGAAGTTGAAAGTTCTAGAGTTCATTAAGCTCGAATTGGAGTGTGATTCATGATTTTGGCGTTGTTTGATGGGATTTGACACCTCGAATAGGTCCGCATTATGTTTTGGAACTGTTTGGTGTGATTGGACGGGGTCCCGGGGGACATCGAGTTGATTATGGGTGGTTAACGGATCGAAAATGGGATTTGAGAAGAGGCTGAGGACTCCTGTCATCTGGTGTGACCGCACCTGCGAGGTTTTGGCCGCAGGTGCGGAGCCGCAGAAGCGGCCAAAGGAGCGCAAATGCGGTTGAAAGGGGAAAATGCTGGGACCGCAGATGCGGTCATCTTGCCGTAGAAGTTGGACCGCACCTGCGGAAGAAGAAGCGCAGAAGCGGAGTGAGGAGCCTTGTGGAAGACCGCAAAAGCGGTAGTTGGGGCCACACCTGCGGAACCGCAGAAGCGGTCAAGTGACCGCAGGTGCGGAAATGTTGGAGGCAGTGAGGTTCTTTAAATTGGGGGTTTGCCTCATTTCAACCCCATTTCTTCCATGGGAGCCGATGTTAGAGCAACTGTGAGGTGCCATTTTCACCACCAAGCATGAGTTAAGTGATCTATGCTAGTTTTTGAGTTAAATACATGATTATATATGGATTTGGGCATAACAATTAGTAGAATTATGGGATTTTGAGGAAAACCTAGAAATTTGGTATTATTGAATTTTGACCCCGATTTTGGGCATGAAATTGAGAGTAAATTATATATTTGAGTTCGTGACGTTGTGGATAAACTTTATCTTCAAAATTTTCGAAATCCGTGCATGTGGGCCCGAGTGTGATTTTATCGACCTTGAGATTGGGGTTAGAACTTGTTATAAATTGAATTGTTAAGAGTAATTGAGTATACATTTATGGGTTTGCATAATTATTGACTAGTTTTGGAGCGTTATGTATCGATTATGGAACTTCGAAGCCAGGTAATTCTCCTTTCTAACCTTGTAAGGGAGAATTGTTCCCATAGGTGAAACAATTAATCATGTAGTAGTAATTGTGGGGGTTACATACGCAGGAGGTGAAGGGAGTCCGTGCGTAGCTACTATTATGCTTATATCCGGGTAGTCTAAGAACCAAAAGCATGCCTTACTTGACGTACTTGTAATTTTGTCGATAAACTTAAGATGCTTAAATCCTATCGAATTTGGCAAATGAATTTCTAAAAAGATTAAACACCATCATCTTGACCTAAAAGGGAAATTTGTCATATCCTTGAGTAATTGTTTTCCTGATGAAGTCTGGATTAACTATTTGAATATGTGTATCTATGAGTACCTGCGTCACATGTATGATTCACGAGCTACATATCTATGTGTAACCGTATCACAAATATATTCCGCGAGCGGGGAGACTGTTTCCACTACTCTCATGGGAGCGGGTCGTACGCCACGACAGGTTAATAGATGCATCTATGGTTCGCGTTGTTCGACCCTTCGACAGTGCATTGTTTACATTTATGTTGGATCGGGCCGTACGACCTCTGTATTATCTGCACATGTTATTTGTTGGGTGTTTTCCCTGATTTGAACTGCTTAAATGCCTTGATATATGAATTGTCAATTGAAATGACGGGAACTGAAATTTTAATTATGAAAGAAGTTGTCCCCTTCCCCTTGTTATTTGTTATTTAATTATGATACCCATGCTTAGCGTCGCATTTAATTATATTAATTTGACCTCTAGTAAGTGTCAAAGTCGACCTCTCGTCACTACCTCTTCGAGGTTAGGCGGGATACTTACTAGGTACACGTTGTTTTTGTACCCATACTACACTTGTTGTGCATTTTGTTGCACAGGCACACACATGTCTAGTGGCCTAGCTTGATGCAACAACATGGTTGATATGGAGACTTAGATGAGTTGCATCTCTCGAGACGACCCGCATCCAGTAGAGTCTCCTTCAGAGCATTGTGTTGTATTTTTCCTACCGTCCTATTTGTATTCCGGACAGTTATTGTACTTTATTTGTTTTCTAGAAATTTGCTCATGCAATTATGACACCGGGTTCTGGGATGACTCTGGTATTTAATCATTATTTAAATTTGTTAAAAATATTATTGTTTACTTAGTGGAAGTTCGTTAATTATTATTTATTGAAATAAAAGGGGATGATTTCAAGAGTATTAAAAATAAAGATTTAATTAGCTTCTTGGTGTTGACTTGCCTGACAGTGATGTTCGGCACCATCACGACCTTTATTGGATTTGGTTCGTGACATATCTAATCGAATAATTTTTTATATTATGTTGTTATTCAATGTGAATTTATTCTTTCTATTTTGAATTCTAGTTAGCTTACAATTAGACTTTAATTCTTTATATACGTACCAATCAATAATCACTTAGGTCATCAATGGTTCAACCTCTGTAAATTTCGAAAATTATTCTTACATATCATCTTTCTTCTATAGAACTTTTCTTTTATAGATGTGCTTTTAAACTCAAGTTCGATTCTTATTAGTACATGATTAGGAACAAAACGGTAGGAATTTTAATTTGTGACATCTTTTGAGATTAAATTCTTTTTGTTTCCTATTTTGTATTCTATAAGCGTAAAGTTTGACTTTTCGATATACCATTCTCTTCTCATATGAGTATCCCTAAACGATTATTAAGGAAAATCCATCATCGTTACATGATTGAGTTCCGTTTATGCCACCATGGGAGAACGATTTACCACTAACCTGGCAGGCCAATCAATATTCATTACCAATACATATGTGGGTGAAATTAGCTCATGAAAGTATGACACGTAAGTTTGGGCGAATTAATATCCGACTCATTTATTAACTTAAATTATTATGACCTGCCCAATTAACTATATGAATTTTATCTATATATCATGGAATTACATCTTGATGACATTAAATATTCTTGGAAGAATAAGCAATCGGGCAATTTTTTCCATCATTAAATTGTATTTTGAAGACAAAAATTCTTTTGAATAGTAAGCAATCGATAGTTCCCTTCCAAGTTTTTTTCTTCCCACAATATAAGAGAAGGTATAAAGAATCAATAATGAATAGATCAATGCAAATTTGTATCCTTATCTGCAATACATTAATAATTAAGAGTTAATATAATGTGTGACTTATGCAAAGAGAGAAATTCAAGGAAAAGAAGACGAAAATTGAAAGAAGGGACACTTGACTTTGATTACTTTATCTTGAACTACAAAAAATACACCACTAAAGTATTTATCTTTCACGAATATAGCATGAAATTTAAAGGCTTATAATAAAAACAAAAAGAAAAACTGAACTTATGTTAAGCCGGCGGTGAATTTTGGGCACTCGAAGATAGTTGGAATGCCATGAAAAGTATTATTGATACAATATATTGAATACTTCAAAAGCGAATTTCGAAATCATACAAATATCTAAGGTGATATCCAACTTTTAATGGACATCGATCTTTAGATTAGAGTCCTCTACAAACTTGGCAATGTTCGCAGCGGTAGTGATTTACCAATTTAAAGTTAATAAAATTGTAGCTGATTTAATCCTATCTATTAGATAGAGTAAAAGACTATTATCGGTTAAATATTTTTAGGGTATAAAAATATTGAACTATCCCTTTTATCCAATATAACTCATACACTATGTAAATCTGATATTCCCACGCAATTATATATTTGTTTGTAATTACGAACAATAATTTTTTAGAAGAAAATTACGGACGTGCCTTCTTAACCCAAGTAGGGTAAATTTTGTATGTGAATTTTAAATAGGAAAAGACTTCCATCATTAGGTAATTTACAATTAGATCCTTAAAGTTATACAAATATTTAAAGGCATAAAAGTCTATTAATATTTTAAGGATATTTTTGTCGTTCAACATTTAGCATAAATTATTCGTGCTTTTATAATAACTAGTTTTTGTGTACGTGTGTTGCACGTTTTTTGGAATTTATTAATAAAAATTATACAAAGTATAGAATAAAAATATTATGTGTAATAACAATTATCGCTATGTAATATTCATTAACAAAAAACATAAATATTATTACATTGACACAAAAGTTGAACTAAAATAATTTGGTATCTTCTGATTTTAGGCGAATTACTTATATAGTATTTGATTATTAATATTTCGGAAAAGACCTAAAAATGTCACTCAGCTTTCAGAAATGGTCTATCTATGTCACCCGTTAAAAAATTAATATTTCCATGCCACTACCATTACACATTTGGCCCATCCATGCCATTATTTGACTAACGACTCAATTCTTTTTAATAACATTTATAACACCCACATTTCCACGTGTCATGTTGTTATTGGTACGAATTAACCAATTCCCACTTAATTTTAACCTTGGTTAGGTCCACCTACCCAAACCCGACCCGGTTAAAACATACCAAAAATAAATAACCTAACCTCTTCTCTCTAGTCGTCTTCCCCACTTAGTTCAAGGTGCTGACAAAGAAGTAATTCGGAGAAGAAAGAAAAGAAGTTTCCGCCGCCATTATAGTCCTTAAACCAAGATGGAAAGCCAAATTTCTTCATGCGTGCGGTGAAAAAAGATGGAAGGTTAGAGTTGACAAAGGTAAAAATTGGTCGGCCCGAAACTCTCCTTGCTTCCAGCCAAGATGGACGGCTGAGATTACATCTCATTCGTGACGAAGAAAAAGAAACAGAAGGATTTCCCCCTGGACGATGAAGAAGAGGTGATTGAAACAAATCAAGAAAATGATGAAGAAATACTTGAAGAAGAAGAAGAAGAAGAAGACAAGGTTGCAGGGTGAAAGTTCGGTGACAAGCGGTGGCAGTGGAGATGGTGTTCGGAGATGTTACAGTGGTCATCACCATCATCGTCATAACAACCACTGCCATGATTTACATCTTGGGAAAGACGACCGGAGAGAAGGGTTAAAACGATCCGTTTCGTCGTTACGTAAAACCTGCATTATAATTGTTGTTATTGCCTTGTTATAGATTGGTTATACTGTATTTGATGTATTAGAGTTGATAGGCTTGAAATCGAATAGTTGTAGTGAGAGTTCAGTCTATTGGCCTTTAAAAATAGCCTTAAAATGGAAAAAGTCAACTAAGAGTTGACTTATAAGTAAATGACCTCAGAATGCGAATTTTATGGCTCGGATAGCTTCACAAGGTGATTTGGGACTTGGGAGTGTGTCTGGAATAGTTTTGTGATGTCCGGTGTAGAATTAGGCTTGAATTGGCAAAAGTTAGTTTTTGGAGATTTCCGGTCGGCAGTGGAAAATAGGCTATCGGGGTCGGAATGGAATTCCGAAAGTTGGAACAAGTTCGTAATATTATTTTGGATGTGTATGCAAAATTCCAGGCCAATCGGAGTTGTTTTGAATAGTTTCGGCATCGCTGGTGGATTTTAGAAATTTAAAAATTCTTAGGCTTGAATCCGATGTGATTTTGGAGTTTTGATATTATTTTTAGTGTTTTGAGAGTGCAACTAAGTTTTAATGATCATATGTGATGTGTTGGTATAGTTAGTTGGGGTCCCGAGGGGCTCGAGATTGATTCTGGGTGGTCAACAGACTCATTTGGACTTAGAGCAATTGCTAGTTTTTTGCTGTCAGTGCAGCAGATTTTTACTCTCTGCGATCGCGTGAAGGGAGTCGCGATCGCGTAGGGAATTTTGAGAGGGGGTAAGATTTACACTCTGCGATCGCATAAGTGTGCTCGCGATCGCAGAGGTCGAGCAGGTCAGGCATTGCGATCGCGTGAGGGGATCGCGATCGCGTAGGGATAAGGCAGGCGCGTGGGGGGAGAGGTCGAATGGTCTTCGCGATCGCGTGGGGTTGAAAATTTATGCTCCGCGATCGCGGTGAAGAAATAACTGGGCATATTTAAATAAACCTTTATGCGACCTAAACCTTTTTTATACCATTTTTGTACAGACAAAGAGCTTTTGAGGCGATTTTTGAAGGGGAAAATCCTTGTTCTTCATAGAGGTAAGTGTTTTGATCATTAAAACTCGATTATGGATGATTATAGAACATAAAACCAGTGTAAATTCATGGAAAATCAGTAGAAAAGTTGGGATTTAGGGCTTGAGATTATGAGACCTTTAAGGGTCGATTTGAGGGGTCAAACGAACTCCGATTTTGGTGCTCTTTATATGTACGGACTCGTAAGAGGAGGAATAACACTCGTTTAAAAATTTCTGAGTTTCGAGATGCGGGCCCGGGGGTCAGGATTTTGACCAATTTCGGATATTTGAGTTAAATTTGATATCCTTCGATTGAAATTCGTTCCTTAAGCATATATTGATGATACAAATCTGAACTTGGTAGATTTGGAGCCTTCGAAGGTTGATCCGAGAGACAAGCATGTTGTGGAATAGTTCCGGGCTAGTATTGAGGTACGTAATATCTTTAAATCCTGTCCTGAGGGTATGAAACCCCGGACTCTACACCCTTTCACGGGTTTTGTAATGCAAAGGTTGAGACTTTGGAGATATATTCCTTATTTAGGCGACTATTGAGTTGCTAAATCGATGTTTAAAGCNACATGCCTATATTGTGTGTGATTTATGCCATGTTGTGGCTTATTATAGCGCTTGAGCTGTAGGAGCCCCTCAGGAGTCTGTACACACCCCCAGTGAGCGCAGATACCTAATGAGTGATGCCCGTGGGGCTTATGCTGAGTGATTGTGAGGTTTCCTGATGGACAGAGTGATTGTGAGGTTGCCTGATGGGCAAAGTGATTGTGAGGTTGCCTGATGGGCAGAGTGATTGTGAGGTTGCCTGATGGGCTAATACTGAAAGACATTGTTACGAGAAATGATTTTGGCCCGAGGGGCAGTTTTATGAAGATTTTTACTGAGTTTTCAAACTATGATTTACTTCGTTTTCAAACTGGTTTTATTGAAAGTTTTACTGAGATACACTGATATTACACTGTTTTTAAAGGATTTCTGGAAACTGATTTTTGAACTCATGTATTTGATGAATACTATCTGGTGACTTGGTATTTTTACTGGCTTTTGTGAATTTGGTGTATCTGTACTGTGTGTTTTATAATTCTAAGACTGTGATTTATTTTCATTACTACTGAGTTGGCGTACTCATAAAGACTCCCTGTGCCTCTGTGCACAGATCTAAGTACCGAATTGGAGCACTAGCTTCCTTGTTCGTTAGCAGTGGTTCACGGGATTTCGAGGTAGCTGTCCAACGTCCACAGCTTATCCATTTTCACTTCCTCATTTAGTTTTAGCATTTGATTCAGAGACATATATTATAGTTTTAGCAGAGTTAGATTTATTTATTCTTAGATGCTCCTGACTATTGACTCCAGTTCTTTGGAGGTTTGTTTAGGCTAATATGGGAATGTTAAGACTTAATTATATTATTTGATGCTATGGTTGCATGCTTATTATTAAATTGTGAGCTCTTATAATTCAACAAATGCGTAGTAAAGTGATGGTTGGCTAGCCTAGTTCTACGATAGACGCCATCACGACCTGTTAGGATTTTGGGTCGTGACAAGTTGGTATCAGAGCACTAGGTTGCATAGGAATCAATGGTCATGAGCAGGTTCAGTAGAGTCTTGCGGATCGCTACAGAGACGTCTGTACTTATCTTCGAGAGGCAACAGAACTTTTCTTGAACTCTTTCATGCCAATCTATTGATTCTTGAAATCTAAACTTACGTTGTTTCATTCTCTCACAGATGGTGAGGACACGCAATACCGATCAGGGTGACTAGACACTAGCCATACCCACAAGGGGTTAAGGCCGTGGTAGAGGTAGGGGACCAGCCCAGGCAGCAGCCGGGGTAGTACCACAGGATCCCCCTATTATTCAGGATCAGGTTCCCGCCGATGGTGCTCCAGCGGAACAGGCTTAGGCACCGACATTGCCTTGTTATTCCAGGTCTTAGGGAGACCCTCGCTCAGATATTGACGGTGTGTTCCAGTTTAGCTCAGGCAGTTGCTATGTCCACTACTGCCACTGCAGCTTAGGCCGGGGGAGGCAATCAGACTCCAGCTGCCCGGACACCTGAGCAGGCTGTACAGGGTATTCAGACACCGGGGGTTGACCCAACTCAGCCGGTTATCCCAGTCCAGGATTTTGTGGTTCCAGCTATGCCCGAGGATGAGCAAAGTAGACTGGAGAGTTCAGCAAACTTAAGCCTCCGACTTTCAGTGGCACAGAGGGCGAGGATGCCCAAGGTTTTCTTGATAAATGCCAGAGGATACTACGTACTGCGGGTATTTTGGAGACCAGTAGGGTCTCGTTTGCTACATTTTAGTTTGCTGGTGCTGCTTTTACTTGGTGGGAGTCATTCGAGAGGCTTAGGCCGGTCGGTTCAGCACCCCTCACCTGGAAGCAGTTTTCCACGATCTTTTTGGAGAAGTATGTTCCTCAGTCCCACAGAGAGGAGCAGCACAAACAGTTTGAGCAGTTACGTCAGAGAGAGTTCTCAGTTACTCAGTACGAGATGAGGTTTTTCGAGTTGTCCAGACATGCTTCTGAGATTGTCCCTACTGACAGGGAGAGGATTAGGAGGTTTGTAGATGGTCTTACTTATCAGCTTCAGATCTTGATGACCATAGAGAGAGTGTCTGGAGCTACATTTGAGCAGGTTGTCGACATTGCTCGGGATATTGAGTCGGTTCGTAGGCAAGATCGTGAGGAGAGAGAGGTCAAGAGGCCTCGGGGAGCAGGTAACTTCAGTGGTGCCTCTTTGACAAGGCAGTTTCAGCACAACAGAGGTCATTCATTTAGACCTCCACAACCAGTTCCCCCAACTTATAGTGGTGTATCTTCGGGGCAGGGTCCTCGCAATTCTCATCAGGGACGTTCATCTTTTAGTGCCCTTCCAGCTCAGAGCTCCGCCCGAGCATCATATTATCAAGGTTCTTCTATGCATGGTCCGTCTGGTGGTTATTATGGTGGCAGGGGTTTTCGTCAATTTTCATCTCCAGCTCCAGGTAGTTGTTATGAGTGTGGAGAGTTCGGACATGAGTGGAGGCAGTGTCTCCGTCGTCCTAGTAGTTCAGTTCAGCAGAGGGTTCAGCCCTCGGCTTCAGCCCCAGTCACTTCACCACCTACGCAGGCCGCTAGGGGTGGTGGTCAGGCAGCTAGAGGCCGCCCTAGAGGGGGAGGTCGAGCAGGTGGAGGGCAGCCACGTATTTATGCACTTCCCTCTAGGCCTGATGCCATGGCTTCAGATGCGGTGATTACTGGTACTATTTTAGTCTGTCACAGTGATGCTTTGGCTTTATTTGACCTTGGTTACACGTAATCTTATGTCTCATCCTATTTTGCTCATTTTTTGAATATGCCCCGTGAATCTCTAGTTACTTCTGTTCATGTTTCGTCTCTGATGGGCGATACTATTATTGTGGACCGTGTGTACCTGTCGTGTCTTATATCTATTGGGGGTCTGGAGACCCGAGTGGACTTGATGTTACTCAGTATGGTCTATTTTGATGTGATTCTGGGAATGAATTGGTTATCCCTATGTCATGCGATTCTTGATTGTCACGCTAAGACCGTTACCTTAGCTATGCCCGGAGTTTTGATAATTGAGTGGAGGGGGTCTATAGAGCATGTACCTAGCAGAGTGATTTCTTATTTAAAGGCCCAACGTATGGTTGAGAAAGGGTGTGAATATTATCTTGTGTTTGTGAGGGACGTTAGTAGTGAGACTCCATCTGTTGATTCTGTTCCTGTAGTCCGCGATTTTTCGGATGTATTCCCTGCAGACCTGCCAGGCATGCCACCTGACAGGGATATTGATTTTGGTGTTGACTTGGTGCCAGATACCCAGCCTATCTCTATTCCACCTTACCGCATGGTACCGATAGAGTTGAAAGAATTAAAGGAGCAGCTTCAGGAACTCTTAGATAAGGGGTTCATTCGGCCTAGTGTGTCGCCTTGGGGTGCGCCGGTGTTGTTTGTGAAAAAGAAGGATGGTTCGATGTGCATGTGTATTGATTATAGAAACTTGAATAAGGTTACAGTGAAGAATCGTTATCCTTTGCCTCGTATTGATGACTTATTTGATCAGCTCCAGGGAGCTAAGGTGTTCTCCAAGATTGACTTAAGGTCTGGGTATCATCAGCTGAAGATTCGGGATTCTGACATTCTGAAGACGGCTTTCAGGACCAGGTACGGTCATTATGAATTTCTGGTTATGTCGTTTGGACTGACCAATGCCTCAGCAGCGTTCATGCAATTGATGAACATCGTATTTCAGCCTTACCTTGATTCGTTCATCATTGTGTTCATTGATGACATTCTAGTATATTGTCGTAGCCAGGAGGAGCATGCTCAGCACTTGAGGATTGTGTTACAGAGATTGAGGGAGGAGAAGCTCTATGCAAAATTCTCCAAGTGTGATTTTTGGGTTGGTTCAGTAGCTTTCTTGGGGCACGTGGTGTCTAGTGAAGGTATTCAGGTTGATCCGAAGAAGATTGAGGCGGTGCAGAGTTGGCCCAGACCGTCCTCAGCCACGAAGATTCGGAGTTTCCTTGGTTTGGCGGGTTACTACCGTCGCTTTGTGGAAGGATTCTCTTCTATTGCCTTACCTCTGACCAAATTGACGTAGAAGGGTTTTCTATTCAGATGGTCTGATGAATGTGAGGAGAGATTTTCAGAAGCTCAAGTCATCATTGACCACAACTCCGGTTTTGGTGTTGCTTATTGGTTCGGGTTCTTATACGGTCTATTGTGATGCTTCTAGAGTTGTCTTGGGAGCGGTATTGATGCAGGACGGTACGGTGATTGCTTACGCGTCTAGACAGTTAAAGGTGCACGAGAAGAATTACCCAGTGCACGATCTTGAGTTAGCTGCTATTGTTCATGCCTTAAAGATTTGGCGGCATTATTTGTATGGAGTGCAGTGTGAGATTTACACCGATCATCGTAGCTTGCAGTATCTGCTAAGGAAGAAAGACTTGAATTTGCGAAATAGGAGATGGTTGGAGCTTCTTAAGGACTATGACTTGACTATTTTGTATCACCCGGGAAAGGCCAATGTAGTGGCCGACGCCTTGAGTAGCCGAGCCGAGAGTTTTGGGAGTCTAGCTTACCTTCCAGCAGCAGAGCGACCGTTAGCGCTTGATGTTCAGGCTTTAGTGGGTCAGTTGGTGAGATTTGATTTGTCAGACCCTCCACGGGTGGTAGCTAGCATGACTTCTCGGTCTTCTTTATTTGATCAGATTAAGGCAAGGCATTATGATGATCGGCACTTGTTAGTTCTCCAAGATAAAGTTCGTCGGGGTGATGCCAGAGATGTGACTATTGGTGATGATGGAGTTATGAGGATGCAAGGCCGTATTTGCGTGCCCAATGTGGATGGTATTCGAGAGTTGATATTAGCATAGGCTCACAACTCGCGGTATTCTATATGTAGCATGATGTCTCAACTGCCAGCAGGTCAAGTATGAGCACCAGAGACCAGGTGGTTTGATTCAGAGGTTAGATATTCCAGAGTGGAAATGGGAGAGAATTACTATGGATTTTGTAGTCGGGCTTCCACGGACTTCGAAGGGTTTTGATGCTATTTGGGTCATTATGGATAGATTGACCAAGTCCGCGCATTTCATTTTTGTCAGTACTACTTATACTTCAGAGCGGTTAGCTGGTATTTACATTAAGGAGATTGTCTGGTTGCATGGAGTTCCGATTTCTATTATTTCTGACAGATGTACTCAGTTCACATCTCAGTTTTGGAGAGCTGTATAGAGAGGTATGGGTACTGATGTAGAGTTGAGAACCACATTTCATCCCCAAACCGACGGGCAGTCGGAACGGACTATTCAGATTTTGGAGGATATGTTACGGGCTTGTGTGATCGATTTTGGTGGTTCGTGGGATTAGTTTCTGCCATTAGCGCAGTTTGCATATAATAACAACTATCAGTCCAGTATTTAGATGGCCCCGTATGAGGCTTTATATGGTAGGAGGTGCAGATCTCTGGTTGGTTGGTTCGAGCTTGGTGAAGCTAAGTTATTGGGTACGGATCCGATTCAGGATGCGTTGGAGAAGGTGAAGTTGATTCAGGAGCGACTTCGCACGGCGCAGTCCCGACAGAAGAGTTATGCGGACCGGAAGGTTCGGGATGTGTCATTTATGGAAGGAGATAAAGTACTGCTTAAGGTGTCCCCCATGAAGGGTGTTATGAGGTTCGGAAAGAGAGGAAAGCTGAGTCCGCGGTTCATTGGTCCTTTTGAGGTGCTTCAGAAGTTGGAGAGGTGGCTTATAGACTTGCTTTGCCACCTAGATTGTCGAGTGTTCACCCGGTGTTTCATGTGTCGATGCTCAGAAAATATGTTGGTGATCCGTCTCATGTGTTATACTTCAGCACAGTTCAGCTCGAGGGTGATATGTCATATGAGGTGGAGCCAGTAGCAATTTTGGCTCGTGAGGTCAGAAAGCTAAGATCTAAGGAGATAATATCAGTGAAGGTGCGGTAGAGAGGTCAGCCAGTGGACGAGGCTACTTGGGAGACCGAGCGGGAGATGCAGAGCAAATATCCTCACTTGTTTGAGACTCTAGATATGTTTCTAGACTCGTTCGAAGACAGACGTTTTTTTAAGAGGGGAAAAATGTAACGACCCGGTCCGTCGTTACGTAAAACCTGCATTATAATTGTTTTTATTGCCTTGTTATAGATTGGTTATACTGTATTTGATGTATTAGAGTTGATAAGCTTGAAATCGAATGGTTGTAGTGAGAGTTCAGTCAATTAGACTTTAAAAATAGCCTTAAAATGGGAAAAGTCAACTAAGAGTTGACTTATTGGTAAACGACCTCGGAATGCGAATTTTATGGCTCAGATAGCTTCGTTAGGTGATTTGGGACTTGGGAGTGTGTCCGGAATAATTTTGTGATGTCCGGTGTAGAATTAGGCTTGAATTGGCGAAAGTTAGTTTTTGGAGATTTCCGATCGGCAGTGGAAAATAGGCTATCGGGGTCGGAATGGAATTCAGACAGTTGGAACAAGTTCGTAATGTCATTTCAGATGTGTCTGCAAAATTTCAGGCCAATCGGAGTTGTTTTGAATAGTTTCGGCATCGTTGGTGGATTTTAGAAATTTCAAAGTTCTTAGGCTTGAATCCGATGTGATTTTGGAGTTTTGATGTTATTTTTAGTTTTTTGAGAGTGCAACTAAGTTCGAATGATCATATGTGATGTGTTGGTATAGTTGGTTGGGGTCCCGAGGGGCTTAGGATTGATTCCGGGTGGTCAACTGACTCATTTGGACTTAAGCAATTGCTGGTTTTCTGGTGTCAGTGCAACAGATTTTTACTCTCTGCGATCGCGTGAAGGGAGTCGCGATCGCGTAGGGAATTTGGAGAGGGGGTAGGATTTACACTCTATGATCGCATAAGTGTGCTCGCGATCCCAGAGGTCAAGCAGGTCAGGCATTGCGATCGCGTGAGGGGATCGCGATCGCGTAGGGATAAGGCAGGCGCGTGGGGGTGAGGTCAAATGGTCTTCGCGATGGCGTGGGGTTGAAAATTTGTGCTCCGCGATCGTGGTGAAGAAATAACTGGGCATATTTAAATAAACCCTTCCATGACCTAAACCCTTTTTACACCATTTTTGTACGGACAAAGAGCTTTTGAGGCGATTTTTGAAGGGGGAATCCTTGTTCTTCATAGAGGTAAGTGTTTTGATCATTAAAACTAGATTATGGATGATTATATAACATAAAACTAGTGGAAATTAATGGAAAATCAATAGAAAAAATGGGTTTTAGGGCTTGAGATTATGAGACCTTTAGGGGTTGATTTGAGGGGTCAAACGAACTCCGATTTTGGTGTTCTTTATATGTACGGACTCGTGAGAGGACGAAGAACACTTTTGTATAAAAATTGCTGAGTTTTGGGATGCGGGCCTGGGGGTTGGGCTTTTGACCAATTTCAGATATTTGAGTTAAATTTGATATCATTCGATTGGAATTCGTTCCTTAAGCATATATAGATGATAAAAATCTGAACTTGGTAGATTTGGAGCCTTAGGAGATTGATTCGAGAGACAAGCGTGTTGTGGAAAAGTTCCGGGCTAGTTTTTAGGTAAGTAATGTCTTTAACCCTGTCCTGAGGGTATGAAACCCTGGACTCTACACCCTTTCACGGGTTTTGTAATGCAAAGGTTGAGACTTTGGAGATATATTCCTTATTTAGGCGATTATTGAGTTGCTAAATCGATGTTTAAAGCCTATGCTTAATAGTATTGTTATATCTTGATATGATTTGGGGTGTAAGCCATGTTTGGGACCTAGTGACGATCTGTTTATCCCTTGGGGGATGTTTTTACTAATTTCCTCACTGATATGTTATGATTTTTCACTCAGTCTTTTCTGTGAAATTGTTTTGACTCTCAGAGTATTTTGATACTACTTTTTGAAAATAAAACACTGTTTTTGGGTCGAGAACCCGGTATATTTATGGCCTAAAGGGCAAATTGAGAGTGTCTGACTGAGTGAGGCTGCTGACCTATATTGTGAGGATGATATGATATGAGTGAGGTTGCGGTCCTATATTGTCTGTGATTTATGCCATACTATGGATTATTATAGCCTTTGGGCTGTAGGAGCCCCTCCGGAGTCTGCACACACCCCCAGTGAGCGCATGTACCTAATGAGTGATGCCCCCGGGGCTTATGCTGAGTGATTGTGAGGTTTCCTGATGGGCAGAGTGATTGTGAGGTTGTCTGATGGGCAGAGTGATTGTGAGGTTTCCTGATGGGAAGAGTGATTGTGAGGTTGCCTAATGGGCAGAGTGATTGTGAGGTTGCCTGATGGGCTAATACTGAAAGACATTGTTACGAGAAATGATTTTGGCCCGAGGGGCAGTTTTATGAAGGTTTTTACTGAGTTTTCAAACTATGATTTACTTCGTTTTCAAACTGGTTTTATTGAGAGTTTTACTGAGATACACTGATATTACACTGTTTTCAAAGGATTTTCGGAAACTGATTTTTGAACTCATGTATTTGATGAATACTATCTGGTGACTTGGTGTTTTTACTAGCTTTTGTGAATTTGGTGTATCTGTATTGTGTGTTTTATAATTCTCAGACTGCGATTTATTTTCATTACTACTGAGTTGGCGTACTCATAAAGACTCCCTGTGCCTCTGTGTACAAATCCAAGTACCGAATTGGAGCACTAGCTTCCTTGTTCGTTAGCAGCGGTTCACGGGATTTCGAGGTAGCTGTCCAGCGTCCACAGCTTCTCCATTTCCTTTCCTCATTTAGTTTTAGCATTTGATTCAGAAACATATATTATAGTTTTAGCAGAGTTAGATTTATTTATTCTTAGATGCTCCTGACTATTGACTCCAGTTCTTGGGAGGTTTGTTTAGGTTAATATGAGAATGCTAAGACTTAATTATATTATTTGATGCTATGGTTGCATGCTTATTATTAAATTGTGAGCTCTTATAATTGAACAAATTCATAGTAAAGTGATGGTTGGCTAGCCTAGTTCCACGATAGGCGCCATCACGGCCTATTAGGATTTGGGGTCGTGACTAGGGTATTTGGTATGAAGGGTTTTGGTTGGATTAATGATTTCGGTAAGTTTTAATCGGGTGGGTTTGGGTAGATGGACCTAACCAAGGTTAAAATTAAGTGGGGCATGGGTTAATTCGGACCATTAACGACATGACACGTGGAAATGTCGGTGTTATAAATATTTAAAAAAAATAAAAATTGAGCCGTTAGTCAAATAATGGCATGGATGGGCCAAACGTGTAACGGTAGTGGCATGGAAATAGAAATTTTTTAACGGATGACATGGTAAGACCTTTTCTGAAACTTGAGCGGCATTTTTAGGCCTTTTCCGTTGATATTTTATTGTATGATATTTTTGTGAACAATATTCTTGGTGTATGTTATTTTTCTTTTACAGATTTATTTTTTACATAGTTCAAATAACAAATGATTTAATAGATGAAATCTAGTTGATTTTAAAATTTTAAATAATAAATTACTAATATTATTCTTAAATATTAGAAAATTAATAAAATAATTAGTTTTATCTAGTGTGAGAATATAGAATATAGTCTATGTGTGTTGTCTTGTGTCCTGCATTGATTAATAAATTTTAAAAATAACATAAATATTATTAAAAATTATATCTTGAGTTATAAATAGACGTTAAAAGAAATCGTATAAATTTTTAAAATGAGAATGCTAATTTAATTTATCTGTATCAATAACGCATTAAAATTTCCTCTACATAAGTCCTCATAGTCTTAACTAAGATTATTTACCATTTGTTATTATTTGAAGAAATATTTTATTTATTCCTTGAGATTTCAAATCGCAAAATATTACACACACAGTCTTAACTTTTTTTTTAAATTTTTTATCTTAATATATCTAAGAGGACTGCAAAAATGATGTGAGACAAAGTAAAAAAAATTACTAAAATTCGTAAAATAAATAAAAGAGGAAAATATATTTTCAAGAAGTAATCAGATTGATCTCAATTTTTAAAATTTGACATAAATAAAAACAAAAAACATTTTCAAAAATGATCAAAATATTTTGATTCTAAAGTACCGGAAAGAAGAATCTTAAAGAAACATGCCAATAACAAAATCAAACACTTCATAATTCTTTTGAGCATCTCAAGAATATTATAAGCATATTGAAAGAATACATATTGTACTCTTAAAAAAAGACAAAATTTATATATCTTACGACTATTTTTAAAGAAATAAATATGATGTGTATTCTAAAAAAAGTATATGAAATGGATAAAGAATGTAATTGCGCTTTAACAATATCCAATACAAGGAAGGAAAAATAGGTGGGCACCATATTATTAATACATGAGTCACCAACAACCTTGTGATTTCTGAAGACCCATTTGAATAGAAAAAATGCATTCATGAGAGGAGCACCTTAACCGTAAAATATGTTAGCAAGAGCCCCGATTAAATTCAAACGTAATATTGTTCGTTGCAATCATATTAAATTTAATACTTTCACTCATCAGAATGAATCTTATAGATACTTATCACATTAAATTTCACAAAGACATAATTCATACCAAATAAATGTTAAGTAGTCTGGTCTTAAATATTACACTAAATCAAATAAATTGAATAGCAAACTACACTCAAACTGTAACGACCCGACCGGTCGCTTTGAGCTCTAGCACATCGTTCAACAGTTTGAGGTCATGAGCAGCTCGTTTCAGTTATTATGACTTGTGGGTGTGGTCGAAATTGAATTTCGGGAAGTTCGGAGTCAAATTGGAAAGAAAATTCTCATCTCAGAAACCTTAAGTTGGAAGAATCGGCTAAGATTGAAATTTGGAGTAAACGACCTCGAAATCAGGATCCGAAGGTTCCAGCAGGTTCGTATGATGATTTTGGACTTGGGTGTATGTCCGGATCGGGTTTCGGGTAATCCGGGAGCGTTTCGGTGTATATTGTGGAAGTCAACATTTTTGAAGAAATTTCCTAAGTTTGGCTTGAAGCGCATTTCGGTGATATTGATGTCCGTTTGGGATTCCTAGGGTGAGAATAGCTTCGTATGGTGATTTTGGAGTTGGGAGCGCGATCGAAAGTGAATTCGTATGTCCGTAGGTCATTTTGAAGTCATTTGGGCTAAAGATAGAAATTTGAAGGTTTTTTGAGATATCCGACCGGAAGTGAAAATTTTGATATCGGGGTCGGAATGCGATTTCGGAAGTTGAAGCAGGTCCGTAATGTCGAATATGACTTGGGTGCAAAATTCGGGGTCAATCGGACATGATTTGATAGGTTTCGGCATCAGATGTGGAAGTTTGAAATTTCAAAGTTCATAAAGTTTGGATTTGGGTGCGATTCGTGATTTCAGCGTTGTTTAATGTGATTTGAGGCCTCGATCAAGCCCGTGTGATGTACTGAGTCGTGTGATTGGACGGGGTCCCGGGGACCTCGGGTGTGTTTCGGGGCAAGTTCGGACCATTTTTTTTTCCTGTTTTGCTGCTGCTGTTTCTGGTGTATCTAGTGTGATCCACGATCGCGGTCCCTTGTGTGCGATCACGGAGAAGGAAAATGGAGGGATGATGGATTTGGCTTGTGTGTTCGCGGTGAAGGGAGTGCGAATTCGGTGGCTTGGGTTGTGATCTCGACGCGATCGCGGGGCAAGGTACGCGAACGCATAGAAGGGATTTGAGAGCTGGGCCAAGGGGCCATTTGGCCTGTGCGAACGTGAAGGTGGGTATGTGATCGCGTAGCTCTGGATTGTAGTTCATCGTGAACGCATGGTACAGTCTGCGATCGCGAAGAGGAAGTTTTGGGGCAGCTGACTATTGGCTTTCGCGATAGTGATGGTTTTTCTGCGATCGCGAAGTAGAAGGGCATGGGCAGTATATTGTTTTAAAACGAGATTTTTGCCATTTCTCTCATATTTCTCATGGTTGGGGAGATTTTAGGAGAGCTTCCAGAGGGGAATTTCATCATCTATGTCAAGGTAAGTTGTTTCTGCTCATTTAATACAAGGTTTACACATGGAATTTGACATGAAAAATTGAGAAAAATTGGGAATATTGAAGAAAATCCAGAAATTTGTATATTGGATTTTTACCACGAATTTGAGCATGAAATTAAGGGTAAATTGTATATTTGAGTTAGTAAGACTATGGGTAGAGTTTATCTTCGCGAAATTTTGAAATCCGGGCACGTGGGCCCGAGGGTATTTTGGTCAATTCCTTGAGCGGAGATAGGAGTTTATAAAATTTGGATTGTTAACAAATATTAGAGTATATTTTCATTGGTTTGCCCGTTATTTGGTTAGTTTTGGGGCGTTGTGCATCAACTGGAGTAGTCAGAAGGGCTTGGAAGCCGGTTATGGAATTTCGGAGCGAGGTAAGTCTCCTTTCTAACTTTGTGAGGGGGAATTGTCCCCCTAGGTAAACTAATTAAATATATGCTACTATTTGTGGGAGGGGGGGGGGGAGGTATGTACGCACGAGGTGATGGGAGTCTGTGCGTAGCTACTATTATGCTTATGTCCGGGTAGCCTAGGACCCACTAGCATGCCTTACTTGCTGTACTTGCAACTTTGTTAGTAAAACGAGACTGTCTAATCTCATTGAATTAGTAAATGAATACTCAGGTAAGTTAAACTTCATTTTCTTAATCATGTAAAAAGAGAATTTATCCTTCTTCGGCTAAATATTTCCTGACGAATTCCTGAGGTATTGCTTGAATGCGAGTATTTATATGCGTACCCGAGTCACATGTATGATTCGCGAGCGGGGTTAATCCTCCTACCACACTCTTATGGGATAAGGCCGTTCGTCTCGACAGGATTAATGTACCACACTCTTATGAGGTCGGGCCGTTCGCCTCGACAAAATTAATGTACCACACTCTTATGGGATCGGGCTGTTCGCCTCGACAGGATTTATGTACCACACTCTTATGGGATCGGGCCGTTCGCCTCGGCAGGATTAATGTACCACACTCTCATGGGAACGGACCGTTCGCCTCGGCAGTGCACAATTTACTTTTATGTTGGATCGGGCCGTACGCCTCGGCATTTCCTATGTACTTTCTATCTCCATTGAATCGTGCGTAACGTTTGGCTAGAAGCCAGTGTACCTAAGGGTTTTCCCTTAATTGAAGTATAATAACCTTTTAGGTGAAGCCGTATCTATGCACATGTTTTGGTTACAGAAGGAAATTGTTAATTATGATCTGAATAAATTGTAAGGAAGGGATCGTACCGTGTAATTTATACCCGTTTGATATATACATTTACTTTGTTTCATATTGATTCATTTCGTTACTATACCTGAGATTAATTGACTTCTAGCAAGTGTCTAATTCGACCTCTCGTCACTACCTCTCTGAGGTTAGGCGGGATACTTACTGAGTACACGTGCTACACTTGCTGTGCATTTTGTTGCATAAGTACCTTCATAGCAAAGTGGCTGACTTGGAAACTTAGACGGGCTACATCATCCGGAGATGACTCGCAGCCGACAGAGTCTTCCTCATATGTATTTGTATTTTATTTTAAATTCCTTGTCCAATTTGTATCTCGGGCAAGCTTTGTAATAATTGTAGAAATTCTTAGAAATTGCTTGTGTACTTGTGTCACCGAGTTCTGGGATGTATTTTATAAAAATGGAATATTGGATTGTTATTTTTACTTAATGAATTTAGTTATTACGTGTTAAAGTGAAAGGTAATAATTTTCAAAAATGCTAAAACAGGAAATTTGACTTAACCATTTAATGATTGGCTTGCCTGACAGTGGATGTCCGGCGCCATCACGACCTTATGAAGTCAATATTTATTAAAAAATAAAATGATTGACCTTTGAATCACTTGCCGAAATGCAGTATTCTGTTGGGTTCAAAAGATTCAAATATGAGACTCCTTTTCTCTTGCCGTCTGAAAAATAGATTGTCCTTTTCCTCTACCTCCTTCCTTTATTTTTCCTTTTCATAGATTCATTACAAAAATCTTGTTTGAAACGGAGCCTGATTGTGAAGAAAATGAAGGGAATGATGGAGGTAGTGTGGCAGTCATGGATGATGAAGAATAGAAGGGAATAGAAAACTAAATTGGAGAATGTTGTTAGTTGAGGGCATAACTTTGATATTTAGTATTTTTAGGTTTAGATGTGTTTTAAGTTGGCGGTATTTGGATGTTTTGGGTATAAATTAAATGAATCGGACAATAGAAAAAGGGTTGGGTTATTTGAATTTGCTCATGCCACGTGGCACTCCGTCAAATTGAAGGGTATTTTTGAGTAATAGTATGACGGTAGGGATTTATATAGCCAAATAGTATAACGGTGTCACGATCCCAAATCCTAACAGATCGTGATGACGCCTATCGTGGAACTAGGCTAGCCACTATCACATAATCACCCATTTATTTTTAACATAATTTCTCAAAACTCAATAATAATAAGTATAAAAATCTTCTAAGTCATTAACAGAGCATGATAAAATTCACAGTCTAAACTATTCCCCGGAACTGGAGTCAATGATCATGAGCATCTAAGAGTAAACCAACACTACTAATGTCATAAAACAAAATCTCGGAACCAAATGCTAAACAATACCCGAAGAGGGGAAATGGAGAAGCTGTGGACGCTGGACAACTACCTCGAAATCCCAAAAGCTGACGATAACGAACTCGGATGGCTACTGCTCCGAACCAGTACCTGGATCTGCACATAGAGGTGCAGGGAGTAATGATGAGTACACCAACTCAGTAGTAATAAAAATAAATCACAGTCTGAACAATAAGAAACACACAGCATCAAATACACCAATCCACAAAATAGTAAAATGCCAAGGCTCAGTAAAGTGTACATAAGTTCGAGAACCAATTTCCGTAAAAATCCTTTGAAACAAATATATTTTCCAATATTTCTTAGTAAAACTCTCGAAAATATCAGTATGAAAAATGAAGTGAATCATAATCACAACTCAGTAAAATATCATCATAAAACTGCCCCCCGGGGCCATAATCATCACTCGTAAATATTCCCTCAGCACCTCACCATCACTGAGTAACAGTCATTCAGCACTAACAGTCACTCATACCTCCCAATCACTCGTCACTCAACACTCGCACTCAGTAGGTACCTGCGCTCACTGAGGGTGTGTACAGACTCCGGAGGGGCTTCTACAGCCCAAGCGCTATAAATAAGCCAAATCATGGCATCAATCACTCAGGCACTCGGCCTCTCTCATATCATAAATATCCTCACAATATAGGCTCTCGACCTCACTCAGTCAGACACTCTCAATATGCCACCCGGGCCATGAATAAACAGGGTTCTCGACCCAAAACAGTATTTCATTTTAAGAAATAGTAATATCATCAAATATGAGTGCCAACAATTTCACAAGAAAGACTGAGTGTAAAATCATAATTTCAAAGTGAGGAATGTTAGTAAAATAGCCCCCAAGGGGTTTAAACAGATCTAGACCCCAAACATGGCTTACATCCCAAGTATAACAAAACATAGTAATACTAATAACCATATGCTTTAAAAGCGGTTTCGCAACTCAATAGTTGCCTAAAAGGAACTATTTCCAAATTTACCATTCGTGCACGCCCCACACTGGTCATCCAGTGTGTGCGTCACTTCAAAGCCGTGAAAGGATGTAAAGTCAGGGGTTTCATACCCTCAGGACAGGATTTAAAGACATTACTTCAAACTAGCCCGAAAAGCTACTCCGCAACGCGTTTGCCCCTCGAATCAACTTCCGGGAGCTCAAAATCTATCAAATTCAGATTCCTCACATCAAAATATGCTAAGGGAAGGAAACCCAATAAAAAATATCGACTTTATGCACAAAACTCGAAATTAGTCAAAACCCAACCTCTGGACCCACGTCTCGGAACTCGACAAAATTTATACCAAAATGTTCCTCATCATCTCACGGGTCCGTACATATAAAGAACTCTGAAATCGGAGTCCGTTTGGCCCCTCAAATCACCCCGAAAAACTCTCTTAAACTTAAGCCCTAAACTCAATTTTTCCACTGATTTTTATAAATTAAAAACTGTTAACAAGGTCCTTAATCACATATAATCGAGTTAATAAGTCAAAAAAGCTTACCTCAATGATGCACAAACGTTTCCCTCTTCAAAAACCTTCAAAAAGCACGGAACCCGCACAAAAATGGTGAAAAGAGGGTTAAAAATCGCGAAGTCTCCTTTTTATACTTTTCTGCTCAGGCTTTTCGCACCTGCGGTCATAATCTCGCACCTGCAGTAAAATCCACCGCACCTGCGAGATTTCATTAACCGGACCAAAACCGCACCTGCACCTCCTTTCGCAGGTGCGGTCCTCACTCCCACATCTACGACTTTCCCCTGAGCCAACCAAATCCGCACCTGCGGAGATCCTGTCCGCTTATGCGAGCCGCACCTGCGGTTCCTCACTCGCAGGTGCGGTCACACCAGAAAATGCACACCAGCAGCTGAAGCTGCATTTTCCCAACTCCGAAACTTCCGTTAATCACCCGAAATCAATCCCGAGCCCCTCGGGACCCCAACCAAACATACCAACATATCCTAAATGATCATTCAAACTTAGTCGAGCCTTCGAAACATCAAAAACAACATCAAAACACAAAAATCACATCAAATTCAAGCCTATGAACTTTGAAATTTCTAAATTCCACCAACGATGCCGAAACTATCCAACACACCTTCGAATAACTTGAAATTTTTCACACATGCAAAATGATATTACGAACCTGTTCCAACTTCCGGAATTTCGTTCCGACCCCGATAGACTATTTTCCACTGCCGATAGGAAATCGCCAAAAACTAACTTTCGCCAATTTAAGCCTAATTCTACACCGGACATCACAAAAATATTCCAAACACACTCCTAAGTCCCAAATCACCTAACGAATATATCCGATCCATAAAATCCGCATTCCGAGATCGTTTACCAGTAAGTTAACTCTCAGTTGACTTTTCCAACTATAATGCTATTACTAGAGACTAAGTGTCTCAATTCTCACTACAACCATTCTGAACTCGAGCCAACTGGCTCTAACATATCATAAATAGTATAACCAACCTATGACAAGGCAAAAACAGTAATAATAATGCATGTTCTACGTAACGACCGGCTGGGTCTTTACATTCTGCCCCTCTTAAACAAACGTTCATCCTCGAACGGGTCTAGAACATACCTGGAATTTCAAACAAGTGAGGATATCTGCTCCGCATCTCCTGCTCGGTCTCCCAAGTAGCCTCCTCCACTGGCTGACCTCTCCACTCTACCTTCACCGAAGCTATATCCTTGGACCTCAACTTCCTGACCTGACGAGCCAAAATAGCCACTGGCTCAACCTCATATGACATATCACCCTCGAGCTAAACTGTGCTAAAGTCCAAAACATGGGATGGGTCACCAACATACTTCCGGATCATCGACACATGGAACACCGGATGAACACTCGATAAGCTGGGTGGCAACGCAAGTCTATAAGCCACCTCTCCAATCTTTTTAAGCACCTCAAATGGACCAATAAATCAGGGACTCGGCTTTCCCCTCTTCCCGAACCTCATAACACCCTTCATGGGTGACACCTTCAGCAGTACCTTATCACCCTCCCTGAAAGACACATCCCGAACCTCCCGGTCCGCATAGCTCTTCTACCTAGACTGCGCCGTGTGAAGTCTCTCCTGAATCAACTTCACCCTCTCCAACGCATCCTGAACCAAATCTGTGCCCAATAGCCTAGCCTCACCCGGCTCGAACCAACCAACCGGAGATCTACACCTCCTACCATATAAAGCCTTATACGGTGCCATATGAATACTGGACTGGTAGCTGTTATTATATGCAAACTCCGCTAGTGGTAGAAACTGATCCCATGAACCACCAAAATCAATCGCACAGGCACGCAACATGTCCTCCAAAATCTGAATAGACTTTAGCGCCTTCCCGTGAGAACCAACAACTTCCAGGATCAACTTCTTGTTATCAAGGATTTTCTTCTGGTTGGCCAGAAGTTCCTTGAGAGTATCTTCAACGGACTGGGGAACCTGTGGGAGGGGAGGTGCAGCTTGGGCTGCCATAGACGTAGAAAGTACAAACAACTTAGAAGTAGCTGCCTGCATCCAGTTGTTGATACTGGCAAAGGACCGGCTCAGTCTGTGGGCAATCAGAGGATATGCCCGTGATGCAGGAATGCTTTGGGATGCTGAAGTGGAGGGACCTGGAGCAATGTCTGGGATGGCGGACTCGGGCTGAGAAGATTCCACTACAACCACTGGCTCTTCAGACTGGCCAGTGGCAGCAATGGATTTTCCTTTGAAGTTCTTGCCCTTTGGGTTGTCATCACTCTGAAGGCTGTATCAAGAGATCGGAGCTTTGGGCTTCACCTTCACATCAAACCTCCTCTTTTCTACTTTTTTATCTTCAAAGTACATGTTTAGGAAGTTTGGGAAGGGGTAGGCTCTATGATTTTCATTCACCACCCGGGTAATAACACCCGACATCACATTCCCGACATTGATCAGGTATCCTGCCATAATAGAAACAATCAACACAGCCCCCTTGAGAGGAATAGAATTTTCATGAAAGGTGGGGTCAATTCTGCTACACACAAACGTTTCCCAACCTTTGGCCTCAAAGTTTAGTGTTCTCCGTAGAATACCTTCCCTGCTTGCAACCAGTCAGGGGTTTCACCTGGGATGGCCAGGTGCTCTGCTAGCCATGGACGGGACTCATCCCCCGCATTCAACTTCTCTAAGTACTCTGTCTCATCCTCATCATCAAACTACATATATGTGTTTAATGCAGCCCTACCAAAAGGCACAGTTCGATTCCGCACCTTAGTCGCCTTGGAGTCCTTTTTCAGATAAGCCAAATTTGTGTAGAACTCCTTGACTAGGTGTTCATTTGCATCCGTCAAATAGCAAGTTAAGTACTCCCAGCCTTTTCTCTCCCTGAACTGTCTTCGCACATCAGGGTTGTGTGGCAAAATGTCCTTTGTGATGAACCTGCGCTCCGATATCACTTTTCTTTCCCACCACCATTCCCAAAATTTATGAAAGGCCGGCTCACTCGTGAATATATCTTTCCATACTTCAGGTTTCCTTGTTCTTTAAACTCCCCAACTTGGGGTTCACCTCCTGTTTGGGGTTCATCCTCTGCTTCTTCTTCCCCTGAGTTCTAATCTGATAGTGAAGTTGTGGGTGAAGTGGAGTCTTCATGAGCACTCCCTGCAGCTGAGCCTTTAGACGACTCAGAATGGGTTGATGCTTTGGCAGGAGGAGAGTCAGAGGGCTCATTGGTCAACCTAAACCTCTCCGGATAGTCTGGAATATATTCTGGTATTGACTCTGAGGAGGCCTCTCCTAAGGGTGCATACTCACTCCCCAAATGGGAAGCAACTCTATCCAATTCTGTATTGCTTTCCTGGTGGCTTTCATAGCTTCTCGGACTTTGGGAGTAAGCTTTATCATTCCCTTGCCTCTCCCCCGGAGGATTCACCTTTTCCGCTCAGTTTACAGCCACCACCTCTTGATTGGACCATACTCTACAAGTTTAATTTGTTTAAAGATTGTTAGTATCCAAGAAGTGTATTCATTCATGAAGAAAAAGGTAACAAACTATTGGATTTGAATTGCAGAAGTTTCAGAAGCAGCAGACCGCGGACCGCACAAAAACGACTGTGGTCCGCGTTGAGGTGGGGTTCAGACTACCCACCTCTCTGAAGATGTCACTGCGGACCGCATAAAAACGACCGCTGTCCGCACTAAGGTACCGCGGACCGCACAAAAATGACTGCGGTCCGCGTTGAGGTGGAGTTCAGATTACCCACATCTCTGAAGTTGAGCACCGCGGACCGCACAAAGACGAGCGCGGTCCACACTAAGTCACCGCAAACCACACAAAAAGGAACCGCGGTCCGCGGTCATTAGTTGGGTCTTGTGACATTTAAAGCACCGCGGTCCGCGTAAAGGCACCGCGGACCGCACTAATTTCCAACCTAGGGTTCCAACTTTTACTGTTAATTCAAGTTCAAATGCACATGTTGTTGAAATCCTAGGTGTTTAATCAGTGTAATTAACTACAATGGGTCTAAATTAAGCATTATTTATAGACCCTACACATGATTAGTGGATTAAAGAAGAAAAAGGAAAAAGAAAAAGAAAAAAATCTATTAATTAAACAAGAAAATAATAAAATTAGGAAGTTATGAAATAAAAATTACACTTACTAGATGTGGGATGAAGATGAGATGAATGAAATGAACACTTGAAATTAGGAAGAGTGATGCACAGTTAAAATTTTATTGTAGAGAGTCAAAGAGCGTAAAGTGTAAAATGAAGCCCCGAGACCCTATTTATAGAGCAGGGCATGGAGCCCACAGTACCTACCCCACCGTGGACCGCACAAAAATGACCGCGGTCCTTTAAAGATTAGGGCAACTGGGCAATTGGCCACTGCAGTCAGTGTAAAATCAACCACGACCGCAGTGGTCCACCGCGGTCCGCGTAAAATGGTACCGCGACCGCGGTGGCAACTTCAGAGAAGTGAATTCTTTATGAAACAACTTCGCGGACCACACAAAATTGAGTGAGGTCCGCACTGCAAACTACAGAAAGTTGTTTTCTGGTGACATAGCTCCGCGGACCGCACAATATTGACCGCGATCCGCACTGCAACTTTAGAGAGCTAGTTTTTCTACATCTAGCTCAATATTGACCGCGATCCGCCTTGTGCCCTGCATCAAACTAATCCTACAACATCCCACAACCAGTTAGTCCAAAAATAAATTCTATACTACCAAGAAAATCAAAGAAAAACAAAAATAAAGACACATGTGTTGCCTCCCAAGAAGCGCCTGATTTAACGTCGCGGCACGATGCATGTTACCATGTTCAATTGAGCTTCATCAAATCCACCACGTGGCTATCTTCAAATTTCCCAAGGTAGTGCTTGCACCGGTGCCCATTTACTTGAAAAATCTCCGCATTTTTGTTCTTTAGATCGAGAGCACCAAAGGGAGTAACCAATATAACTTCAAACGGGCCACTCCATTTTGACTTGAGTTTGCCAGGAAAGAGGCGGAGTCTAGAATTGAAAAGGAGCACCAAGTCTCCCACCTTGAATTCCCGTTCCTTGGCATACTTGTCATTAAGGTACTTCGGTTTGTCTTTGTACAGGGAGGAGCTAGTGTATGCCTGAAATTTGAACTCATCTAGCTCATTCAAGTGATCAACTCTGAGATTAGCAGAAGTGTCCCAATCCAAGTTCAACTTTTTCAAAGCCCAAGGTGCCTTGTGCTCCAATTCCACCGGAAGATGACAAGCTTTTCCATACACCGACCGGTAAGGTGACATACCGATTGGGGGTCTTAAAAGCAGTCCGGTAGGCCCAAAGAGCATCATCAAGCTTCCGAGACCAATCGGTCCGGTTAACATTCATCGTTTTGGCCAATATGTTCTTGATCTCACGATTGGACACTTCAAACTGGCCACTCGCTTGAGGGTGATACAGAGTGGACACTTTATGAGTGACCCCATACTTCGAAAGCAAAGAATCAAAGGCCCTGTTGCAAAAATGAGACCCCCCGTCACTGATGATGGCACAGGGTGTCCCAAATCTTGTGAAACTATGCTTCTTCAGAAAACCAACCACACTCCGGGCTTCATTATTGGGCAAAGCCACGACTTTAACCCATTTTGAAACGTAGTCCACATCCACAAGTATGTAAGTATTTCCACAAGAACTCACAAATGGCCCCATAAAGTCAATACCCCATACATCAAAGATATCCACCTCAAGGATAGTAGTAAGAGGCATCTCATCTCTCTTGGATATGCCACCCATATGTTGGCATTCATCACATCGCTTCACCAACTCACTTGCATCCTTGTATAAGGTGGGCAAAAAGAAACCACAACTTAGCACTTTTGAGGCGGTCCTTGCCCCTCCATGATGACCACCATAAGGTGAGGAGTGGCTAGACTCAAGAATCGACCCTTGTTCTTCTTCGGGCACACATCGCCGGATGACACCGTCATTGAAAATATTGAATAAGTATGGCTCATCCCAATAAAAATCCATTCTATCCCTCCTAAGCTTCTTCCTTTGGTTAGAAGAGAGCTCACAAGGAACAACACCGGTGACAAGATAGTTGGCAATGTCTGTGAACCATGGCATTTGTTGCATTGACACAGAAAGAAGTTGTTCATCGGGGAAACTGTCATTAATTTCAAGCTCATCACTTGGTCGACCTTGCTTCTCCAAGCGGGAAAGATGGTCGGCCACTTGATTTTCACTCCCTTTTCTATCAATTATCTCCAAGTCAAACTCTTGAAGCAACAACACCCACCGCATGAGTCTCGCTTTAGAATCCTTTTTGGTCATGAGATACCAGAGTGCTGCATGGTTAGTGTGAACTATGACCTTGGCACCCATAAGATAAGGGCGTAATTTCTCCATCGCAAAGACTATTGCCAATAACTCCTTCTCTGTGCCGGTGTAGTTCATATGGGTCGAGTTCATTGTTTTGCTAGCATAATAGACGGGGTGAAAGATCTTGTTCACCCTTTGGCCCAACACCGCCCCCACATCCACATCTTTAGAGTCGCACATAAGCTCAAAAGGAGAGCTCTAATGGAGCACGGTGGTAATAGGAGTTGTGGTAAGCTTGTGGTTCAGCAATTCAAAAGCACTCATGATTCTCATCAAAGTGAAATTTGACATCTTTCTCTAATAATTTGCACAAAGGATTGACCACCTTAGAGAAGTCCTTAATGAAACGCCGATAGAACCCGGCGTGCCCAAGGAAGCTCCGGACTCCCTTAACCGAAGTTGGAGGTGGAAATTTAGATCACTTCAATCTTCGCTTTGTCCACTTCAATACCATTCCTCAAGATTTTGTGACCCAACACTATCCCTTCTTCCACCATAAAGTGGCACTTTTCCCAGTTTAGCACTAGGTTGGTCTCTTCACATCGAGCGAGGAATTTGTCAAGATTGATCAAACACTCATCAAAGGAGTCCCCAACTACACTGAAGTCATCCATAAACACCTCGAGGAATTCTTCAACCATATCTGTAAATATCGCCATCATGCACCGCTGAAAAGTGGCGGGTGCATTGCAAAGACCGAAAGACATCTGAGAGAAGGCAAATGTACCATAAGGACATGTGAAAGTGGCCTTCTCTTGATCCTACGGGGCAATCAAGATATGATTTTAACCTGAATACCCATCCAGAAAGCAGTAGAAAGCCCGACCCGCAAGCCTATCTAACATTTGATCCAAGAAGGGCAAGGGGAAATGGTCCTTGCGGGTCACTTTGTTTAACTTGTGGTAATCCATACACACCCGCCAACCTGTGACCGTTCTCATTGGAATGAGTTCATTTTTGTCATTTTGGACCACTATCATGCCACCCTTCTTTGGAACACATTGGACCGAAGAAGTCCAAGCGCTATCCGAAATTGGGTAGACAACCCTGCATCAAGCCATTTAATTATTTCTTTCTTCACCACTTCTTGCATTGCCTCATTGAGCCTCCGTTGGTGTTCTATGAAAGGCTTTGCTCCATCCTCCAAGATGATTTTGTGCATGCAAAATGCGGGGCTTATTCCCCGGATGTCAGCAAGAGTCCATCCTATGGCTTTCTTCCTTCTCCTTAGCACTTTCAAAGTGGAGTCTACCTGCAATTGGGTTAGGCAAGAGGAAAGGATAACATGCAAAGTACGAGAGGGACCAAGATATTCATACCTGATGTGGGGTGGTAGTGGCTTCAACTCCAATTTAGGTGGCTCTTCGATTGAAGGCTTTTTCGGAGGAGTTTTCCGATTCTCCAAGTCCAATGATATCTTTCAGGGACCATAGGAGTAAGAACCCATGCCTTGAAGGGAATTGGTACTTTCAAGTAAACCATCCACCACGGTGTCATCATGGTTCAATAAAGATGCCTCCACTGGATCATCAACATGAATCATAGAGCTTGCATCATCAATAATGACCTCAGTGACGAGGTCCATGAAAGAGCATACTTTTGTGCTATTAGGCTGCTTCATCGACTTGCAAACATAGAATACCAATTTTTCATTGCCCACTCGGAAAGTGAGCTCACCGGCCTCCACGTCAACTAAGGCCTTCCCCGTTGCAAGGAAGGTCCTTCCCAAGATGATGGGGACCTCATAATCCACTTCGCAATCCAATATGAAAAACTCCGCGGGAAAAATAAATTTTTCCACCCGCACCAACACATCATCAATTATCCCTAGGAGCCTCTTCATTGATCTATCCGCCATTTGCAAACGCATGGAGGTCGCCCTAGGTTGCCCAATCCCAAATGTTTTAAATACCGAGTATGGAATCAAGTTTATACTCGCTCCAAGGTCACACAAGGCTTTAGCAAAATCCGCACTCCCGATTGTGCAAGAGATGGTAAAAGCTCCCGGGTCTTCAGTTTTGGTGCCATTGAATGTACTATGGCACTCACTTGGTGAATCATCTAATGGTTTCTCACTCCATAGACCACTTCTTTGTGACTAATTCCTTCATGAACTTAGCATACCCGGGTATTTGTTCCAAAGCTTCAACCAACAGGACATTGATGGAAAGACTCTTCATCATATCGATGAATTTCTTGAATTGATTCTCTTGCTTTTGTTTCCCCAACCTTTTAGGGTATGGAGGAGGGGGCCTAGGCAATGGTGCCTTGGTTTGTGGGACCACCGGTTCCGGCATATCAATCACGTGTTCCCTAGACAGGTTCATGTCCCTTTGCAAATCCTCCCCATTATCTTGTATATCAATTCTCACCTCACTAGTAGATGACTCTTCCACCACTTGATCAACTTCAATTGGTAACTCATCATATGGCAATTCTTCATCATCAACAACAATTCTCTTTGGCTAGAGGAACTCGCTTCACCGCCTTTTCCACTTTTTGTGGTCACTGCCATGGCGTGACCGGTATTATTATTGTTCCCACCCTTGGGGTTCACCACCGTATCACTCGGTAGTGCACCCTTTGGGCGTGTGTTCAAGGCATGAGAAATTTGGACTATTTTTACTTCAAGGCTTATATGGAGGTGTTGTGAGAGGCTAATTGAGCATCGGAGTCCGCGTTTCTCTCCATCATCTGCTTGAACATTTGTTCAATTCTTCCCATATCATTACTTGATGAGCTTTGTCCTTGAGATTGGTACAAGGGTGGATTGATTGGTTGTTGGTACATCGGGGCCTTTGAAATCCCGACCCTCGGTTACCATTACCACCCCAGTTGTTGTTGTTATATCCTCCACTCCAATTGTATCATTGTTGTTCCCCCAGTTTCGTGAATTGTTGTTATTGTTCCAATTTCTTTGTCTTTGATTACTCCAACTTTGATTGTTGCCTTGGTTGCTCCAGTTTTGATTGTTGATTTGATTGTTGATTTGATTGTTCCCTTGACTTTGGTAATTATTAGTATACATAACATCCTCTTCTTGATCATCATATGACTCTTCTTGACTATATCCACTTGTTCCTTGGTCACCTTGATCATTGTTGCTTTGCTTTGGATTACCCCGATGTCTTCTTTGATTCACTAACACATTCACTCCCTCCTTGGCATTCACTTGCTTTGGCCCTTATAATTGTTGAAGTTGGGCCTTATCAAGTTGGTTCATAGTGGTCGTGAGCTCGGCAATTGCTTGCCCATGTTCTTGTAGTTCTTTGTGAAGACTGTTAACACTGGACTCACCCTGAGGCACATTTGCTCTACTTTGCCACGCTGATGATGTGTCATCCATCTCACCTAATACCTCACATGCCTCGGGGTAAGTCAATTTCATGAAGTTTCCACTGGCTAACTGATTGACCACACATTGATTAACAGTGTTTATCCCTCGGTAGAAAGTCTGCTGGATCATGGCTTCAGTCATGTCGTTGTTTGGACATTCCTTAACCATGGTTCGGTATCGCTCCCAAATCTCATGCAATGGCTCGTTGGGTTCTTGCTTAAAGGCCAAGATTGCATCTCTGAGCGCCGCCATATGACTTGGGGAGAAACATTTAGCAATAAACTTGTCTGCGAGCTCATCCCAAGTAGATATGGAGTGCTTGGGAAGCCGCTCGAGCCAATCAAGAGCCTTCCCTCGAAGAGAGAAGGGGAATAGCCGAAGTCTCAATGCATTCTCTAAGACATTCGTTTGCTTACTACCCCAACAGGTATCCACGAAGCCCTTCAGATATTTGTAAGATTTTTGGTGTGCGTCTCTGGTGAAATAACCCCGCTGCTCCAAGAGTGTCAGCATCACATTGGTTATTCGGAAATTTCCCTCCCGGATTCTAGGCGGGACAATGGCACTAGCATACCCCTCATTTGGAAGGACCTGAGGGGCAGCTCTAGGAGCTGGTGGCGGGGGAGGGTCTGGAATATCATCTTGAATATTGGCCGGTCGGCCCTGTCTAGGAGGAAGTACTTGGTTGATTTCATCATCTTGGTTTTCATATACCTCCTCCCCCGCATTAACGTTTCCCATAAGATCCGCCATTAGCACCTGAATGAATTCAACAAAAATGTTAAAAATAAAAGGAAAGAAAAACACTTAACACTACTATTCACGTAGATAGTCAACACCGTATAACTCCCCGGCAACGACGCCAAAAAGTGATCGACTCTCACCTACACTGCTATAAAGTAGTAAGATGAGGGTCGGAGCATCTTTTACCCGAAGGATCGGGATCGATTCCACAGAGAGTTATGAAGATTTGAGTTGAGTTTCTAGGTGATCTAATAGTGTTTCGTGCTCTTAATTGCACTTCTCATAATTTTTGGTTTTATACTATGACTACGATTTATACTAAGTATAATTGCAAATGAACTAACTATTGTCTTTTTGATTATTTTCTAATTGGATAAAAAGCACTAGGTTATGACTTTCACCTAGGCGAGTAATTAACAGATTCTAATATCTAAGGCAAAGATGTTATTCGGGGAATTATGATATGGAGACTCTATACCTCTCGGTAGTTTGAGTGGCTATGCCCTAATTGCTTTTCTCAAGGTCAATTGGGTATCACATTTGCACAAGCAATATGAGCTCAAGTAGGGTTTTACTCTCTCGAGGTTTAACCCGTTAATTGGGACTATCAATTTTCATGATTTCGTCCCAATTCCTTGTTGGGTGGATTTTCTAGACTCAAGTCCTCCTTCTCAAGAAAGACCCAAGTCAATTAAACACCAATTAGTGTTTGCAACCACTAATTTTAGCAAGAAAACTACAAATCAACCCAAATATCCATCACCCATAAACATCTAAGCCCTAATTTAAAGAACCCATCAAATACCCACACTAGGGTTGAGCCACAACACTAGTTAATGGGTTTAGCTACTCATAATCAGTGAAGAAATCAAAGAAATAGATGAAGCAAAACCCATGTAACTGAATTACAAAAAAAAATTGAAGGATTCAATGTTGAAATCTAGCTAAAATTACAAAATGCTACTGCAGAAAACCGTTCACGAGCTCCCAAAATATGTCTGATACAAAGCTTAACCTAAAAAATAACAAAAGAAACTATTTATACTCAGCTAAAAATTTCGGACAAAAAAGCCCTTGCGGGGCTGCGGACCGTGCAAAATGGACTGCGGCTGCGGTGAGGCTTTTTGTCTTCACAAACTTGTCTCGGAACTTGGCCACCGTGGTTCGCATAAACATGCACCGCGTCCGCGGTGGCTTCACGCGGACCGCGAAGAAAGGACTGCGGTCCGCGGAGGTCTTCTAGCCTTCAAGGATTGGAGGCTCTAAATCTCACGACCGCGGACCACATAGATTGTACTGCGGTCCGCGTTGATTTTGCCCTTCAAAACAGCTCTCTGAATCTCACCACCGCGGACCACATAAACTGGACCGCGATCCGCGATGCCTTTTGCCTTGGAAAACATCCTCTCTGAATCTCTCCACCGCGGTCCGCGTTGGATTGGCCTTGAAGAATACCTCTCTAAATCTCTCCACTGCAGGCCGCATAAACTGGACCGCGGTCCGCGGTGGTCAATTGAACTTGGCTTTTTCTTGTTCTTGGTACTTGTGCAATTTTCACTCCTTTTTGAGTAGGTCTTTGACTATTTGTCATCCTTTTTTACTAAACCCTACAACAAGCACATCACGTAAGCCTTTGGGACTATTTTGCGTACAATTTCATCCAAAACTTAAGCAAGATAGAGTGTAAAACAAGGTAAAATCCCTAGTTATCATGGTCCCTACTCTAGAAGAATCAATCACCACCCACGTGGAAGGGTTCCTAAGTGTTTACACTTACCCTTTCACGTTGGGTCCCTTGGATCCAATCATCATCGATTTTTGCAAGAAATACGAGGTGACCCTCGGTCAAATTCACCCCTCTTTCTGTAGGATCGTGATATTACTTCATTTTTTTCATAAGCAAACTCGATGGGCTTCCCTTCACCCTCGACCGCAACATACGCCTGTATATCCCTCGACTCTATCGAGGAGGGCTAATAAACCTTCAACGTTAGGCCACCAGGGCACCTTTCTCGAGCATAGATGAAGACAAAGACCCGGTTTGGATGCGCCAATTTGTTCGAGTGAAGGCCTCAGACTTGATCCCGGCTGAGAGTATTCCATTTCTTGAGAAATGAAATATGAATCGTAAGTATAATTCCGTTCTTAATTTATGTTTATTGTCTTCTTGTTTCATCCTTTCTTATCTGCGTTTTACTTTATGCAGTTGTTGCTTGGATGTCGGGTGCGGTTCCCCAGCTCAAGAACTTGGTCAGGAGCCTTATATCGCAGTTGACACAAGTCGAGCGCTCATGACGCGATTTGTCGAAGGGTTGGTGGGAGGCTAGTAGTCACGATAAAGTTTTTCTTCCTACTTTATAACTTGACCACTATTCGAATATTTTCCTGAGCTTAATCATTTTTCCTTTTTTGTAGGCTCGGGAAGGATATGACGATGAGGCCCCTGTATGGTTATGAATAAATCCTTCCCCCGCCATCTGTCCCGAAGCCGGTGAAAGAAAAGAAGAGGAAAAGGGCTTTGAACTCTGAGGGGCAGAAACCCAAAAAGAAAACAGCCCATAAACCCAAGGGGAACATCATCCCTCTAACTTTGGAGTCAGTCCAACGGCTAAGGGATGAAGAAGAAGAAGAAAATGATGATGATGATGACTCCGGGCTGGTGGCCCGTGTGCAAGCTGACACCAAGATTCGAGGAGCTACTGAGCCGATGGGAGCTGAACATGCTCTGCCTCGACCTGATGATATTAAGGGGGAAGCCTCGGCCGAAGTCCTCGAGCTAGAAAGAGCTGAAGATGCTTCACCTCGGGGTGAGAATGCTATTGAGGAGGCGGTTGATGCTGGAGTAGAAAACGTGCTCGAGGCTCCCTGAGATGAAGGTGGTGCCCGAAAATATCTACTTGGGGTGATAGATATTGGAGACTCCCCCTTGTTTCCTTCATTCACTGAGGCGATGATACATGAAGCTCAGGCAGTGAGACTTGCCACGAGGAAGGAGTCCATGGAGCAGAAGACCCTTTCCGTGGTTATTTTGTTAGAGTGGAAGATATCACCGGTCTGTGTGACTTGGAGGTACCGAGGAAGATCTCGAGTGAGGCTTCCTCGAGCTTTAAACTGACCAATTAGTTTTTGACCCCCAATGTCGATCCCGGGCGTAAGCGATCAATCATAATCTCGACCCCGGAGGATGCTCGGGTTCTTTTCTCCCCCGTAGGGGTGGCTAGCTATTCCGATGCTTGGTCACCGAAGAATACCAAGCCAAGATAGATGAGGTGGAAGCAACCTGTCTTTTCAGTGAAGCCCAACAAGCTCTAAATTGGGTAATCCTTGATTTCCTTCTCTATATCAACTTTTGTAGTTAGACTTTTTCTCTTTATATAACTCTGTTTTCTATGTTTGTAGGCTTTGGTGCTTCATCATGAGGCTTTCCTCAGATCCCCAGGGGAGTTGAGATGGTACGAGGCCAAGATCTAAGGGCTCACTGAGGAAAAGGATGCCTTCAAGCTTCTCAGTGAGAAAAGAGAAGGGGAAACTAAAGGCCTCCATGCTGAGCTAGAAGTGGCTTAGAAAGAACACGCCAAACTGGCCGAGCAGGTAAGAAGAACCTTTGAAGTTAGTGACGTTGACTCGGGTGTGGTGACTAATGGTTCGAACCCGTAGGTCTAAGAAAAGCTCGATGTGATCGGGCAACTCCGTGAGGAAGTAGAAGTAGTGGAGACTGAGGTCGAGGAATGGAAGAAGAATATGGATCGCCTTGCCTTAGAAAATGAGACTGCCCGAGCCCAACTGTCCTCGAATGAAATCCAACTCTGAATCATGAAAGAGAATACCTCGGTGTTATCCAAGAAACTTGAGGAGCTCCAGTGTCAGTTGGGTTCAACAATCTCCGATCGGGAGAAGATGGTCACCAGCTCGAAGCGGCCAAATCGGAGGTCGCAGCGACCAAGGCCAATGCTTATGCAGTGGTGGCTATTTACCGGGACAATACCGAAGCTGCTTAGGTTTAATCAAAGGAAGTCATCGAGGCTGTTCAGGTTTGAGAAAATTAGGTCGCCGAGCACGCCAAATGCCAGTCTCGAAGGGAGACTCTTGAGGAGATTCATGCTCGTGGCTTCGATCTTACAACCGAGATCGAGAGCGCTAAGGAGATTGAATCTGAATCCAGGGGGTTAGTTTATCCTGATGAGGATGATTCTGAGAGCCACAGCGGATCCGAAAGTGGAGAAGGCTCCGAGGGTGAAGATCCTGCTCCTGGAGATGACTAGGCTTTTTAGGATTTCACATATTTTGTGTTTCTATCGAGGCTGTTTTGGCTTTTGTAAAGAACTTCCATCAAGCCGTGTTGCCTTTGTAAATGACTTCTGATGTATATACAAAACTTTTCTTCCCTTTTGCAAAGGTCAAACGTCTTAAAAAATCAGGAAGTTGTATTCTAAATTTCGAGATGAGACGATTTGTTTGAAACCGAATCAAAATAGCCTTTTGGCTTTTATGATCGAGCGAGGGCCTGCTTGAACTCGAAATGAGGTAGCCCTTAGGCTTTCTAGTTGAGCAAGATTGATTTCTCGAACTCAAAGTAAAAGTATCCCTTAGGCCTTTGTATTTTTGTATTTGACCAATATCGCCTTTGTAAAAAGATCGTTTATGTGTATATATATAAGGCTTTCTACCCTTTTTCGCTCTCAAAAAATGTTTTTCTTTGCTTTATAATTCGTATTTACAAAGTTTGGAATGCCTTACCATGAAATAGTAAGGTTGCGTTCGAGGGTTCGAACAAAGCCTTGCCTTTATTGCCTTTCTGGTTAAGGCATTATCGGATTCGAAGTTACCGAAGTTTTCTCCCGAAAATATCATAAGGTTTCCTTAGAACAGGTTGAGAAAGAATTTTTTTCTTTTTTGAAGGCCCATTTTTGTTATGGATTTTGGATGGCTCCGAACCGTGTTAAACTAGCCGTAGCCTTTTAGTTCGGGTGTATCCCAATGAGCTTTCTTCCCCTAGTTATCCACGCTTGCCTAAGATAACAGTCCCGGAGTGGGTATGGACGTGGCCTTTACAATTTGAGGGTTTCCTAAAAGGTCTTATGCCCTCGATTCTCAATAGTTCGATATGTTCAAATTTATTTTTCGGACAACAGTCCCCGAGTGTGGGGGTGATTATCCAAACTATGGTTATGATCGGCCCTTGAGCTCATTTTCAAATAGATCGAAAGTACATAATTGCAAAGTAGAAAAACTTTTTCTAAGACATGAGATAATGGTAAGGAAACATACTTCTCTTTATTCTTATGAAAAATGATTACACATGCGTACATGTTTTGTGCTAGGGCTCGAGTAACCTATGTGGTCATGGTTCGTTTGACCGTTTGGCCCTTACAAATTTCACCTATAGAGACCCCGCTAATATGAAGTAATTTTCTCATAATAGAGTTGACATTCAAGGGCAATGCCTCCCAGTATTCGAGGTTGATTGCAAAGAAGCATCGGATATTGTTGAATTGTTCTTCGATGTCGATTCGTAATCGGGCTTGATTCTAATTTAGCACGATTCATTTTTGCCTCGTTAAAAACCTTGACGAAAAACCCAATTGGGACAAAAATGGTTCAAGGGAAAAAGAGTGCAACGCGTGCTTTCAGATCTGAAGGCTCCGTGCCGTTCCTCGTCGATATCCTTCAAATGTTAGTCAAAAAATAGAAAGAATTGAAACGGGGTCGTACCTCAGCAGTAATATCGTTTAAGATGAGTTACGTTCCAATTGTTTGGTAGCTGTTATCGTCCATCGTTTCGGGCTTATATGACCCTTTCCTTGTGATCTCAAGAATCTGGTACGGCCCTTCCCAGTTAGGACCCAATTTCCCTTCATTTGGATTTCAGGTGTTTAATGTGACCTTCCTTAGAACGAAGTCCCCGACATTGAAATATCTAAGGTTGGACCTTCGATTGTAATACCTTTCGATCCAGTGTTTTCTGGGCAGCCAATCGAACAAAGGCGGCTTCACGCCCTTCATCTAATAGCTCGAAGCTTGTATTCATGGCCTCGTCATCCGATTCCTTCATCGCACATCGGAATCTAATGTTCGGTTCACCGACTTCGACCGATATTAAATCTTCGACGCCATAAACCAAAGAGAACGGGGTGGCCCGGTATTGGATTTCAAAGTTGTGCGATACGCCCAAAGGACTTCAGGTAGGATTTCTCTCCATTTTCCCTTGGCGTCGGTCAACCTTTTCTTGAGGTTTCGGATTATGATTTTGTTGGTCAATTCATCTTGTCCATTCCCACTAGGGTGGTAAGGTGTTGATAATATCCTTTTGATCTTGTGGTCTTCGAGAAATTTTGTCACTTTGCTGCCAATAAACTATTTTCCGTTTTCACATGCAATTTCAGATGGAATTCCCAATCGACATATGATGTAGTCTTAAATGAAGTCGATGACTTCCTTTTCCCTAATCTTTTGGTATGCATGTGCTTCAACCATTTAGAGAAATAGTCAGTCATAAACAAAACAACTGGGCCTTACCTGGCATCGATGGAAGAGGGCCGACGATGTCCATCCGCCACTTCATGAACTGCCGTGGAAATAAAACTGAATGCAGCAGCTCCCGGGGTTGATGAATCATCGGTGCATGTCTTTGACATTTATCACTTTTTTTCACAAACTCCTTCACATCTTTTTCCATATATATCCACTAATAGACAACTCTGATTACCTTCTGAACTAGTGATTCGGCGCATGAATGGTTCCCTCAAGTGCCTTCATGGATTTCCCTCAGAACATATTTGGTATCTCCTAGTCCCAAACATATTAATAGTGTACCGTCGAATGCCCTCGTAAGTAAGGTTCTATCCTTGGACAAGATAAATCAGGTTGCCTTTGTGCGCAAGGCCCCCGATTCTTTTGGATCTGTGGGAAGTTTTCTGTTCTTCAAATACTCTATGTACTTGTTTCTCCATTTCCAAGTCAAGTTTGTGGATTTTATCTCGGCGTGGCCTTCTTCGACCACTGACCTCATTAGTTGTACGACAACCCCCGAATTTAGTTAGTTGTCTTCGACCGATGACCTTAGATTTGCGAGGGCATCGCCTTCGCTATTTTGATCTTGAGGCACATGTTACAAAGTCCATTCCTTGAATCGGTGTAGAGTTACTTGTAGCTTATCCAGGCATCTTTTCATTCGTTCCTCTCAAACTTCAAAGGCTCCGTTAACATGGTTCACAACGATGAGGGATTCATATTTGGCTTCGATCACCTCCGCTCCTAGGACTTTGGCTAGTTCGAGACCTGCAATCATGGCCTCATATTCGTCCTCATTGTTAAGTCAGTTTTGTAGTTCTGAAAATTTTCTAACTACGTTACCTTTGGGTGGTTTTAGCATGATGCCGAGTCCGTACCCTTTTACGTTCGAAGCACTATTTGTAAAGAGGGTGCAGATTCCCTAAGATGTACCCGATTTTACTAACAATTCTCTTTCAACTTCGGGTACGAGGGCCGGACGTGAAGTCAACCACGAAGTTTGCCAAGATTTGAGACTTGATGGCTATTCGGGGTCGATATTCAATATCGTACCTGTTGATTTCTATGGCCCATTTGGCCAACCGGCCTGAAAGTTCAGTCTTGTGCAAAATATTTCGAAGTGGATAAGTCGTTACAACATATATGAGATGAATTTGGAAGTATGGTTTTAGCTTCCTAGAGGCGTTTATCAAAGAGAGCACCAATTATTCTACATGGGGATACCTGGTTTTGGCCTCACCTAAGGTCCGACTAACATATAGATAAGGAATTACGTACCTGGCTCTTCTCGAACCAAGACCCCACTTACCGTTATCTCCAAGACTGCTAAATCCAAGTAAAGTTGCACGTCCTCTTTTGGTGTGTGCAGCAACGGCAGGCTCGATAAGTACCGTTTTAGTTCCTCCAAGGCCTTCTGGCATTCTTGAGTCCACGTGAAATTGTTTTTCTTCTTCAGTATCGAGAAGAATCAGTGACTCTTATCTAAGGATATCGATATGAATCTCCCCGGGGCGGCTATGAACCTCATTAGCCTCTGCACGACCTTTACGTTTCCTACTACCGTGATGCCCTCGCTAGCTTTGATTTTTTCAGGGTTGATCTTGATTCCTCGATTGGATACCATGAAGCCGAGAAACTTGCCTGAGCCAACCCCGAATGCACTTTTTTCTGGGTTGAGCTTTATGTTGTACCTCTTCAGTATACCGAAAGTTTCCTGCAAATGCTTCAAATGGTCCTCTGCTTAAAGGGAATTAACTAACATGTCATCCATATAAACTTTCATTGATTTTATTATTTGTTCTTCGAACATCCGGTTTACTAGGCGTTGATAAGTTACACCAGCATTTTTTTGTCTGAATGGCATTACATTATAACAATAGGTGCCGTACTTAGTGATAAACAAGGTCTTTTCCTGATTTCAGGGTTCATCTGTATTTGGTTATACCCGGAGTAGGCGTCGAGAAAACTTAGAATCTCGTGGCCAGCCGTGGAATCGATCATACGATCAATATTAGGCAAAGGAAAAGAACCCCTAGAACATGCTTTATTCAGGTCTTTGTAATCTACACACACATCCTAAGTTTATTCCCTTCTTAGGGACTACCACTACGTTTGCTAACCATTCGGGATACTTTAGGCTCGTTATTTCTCTGATATTCATTGTATGGATGATAACGATCTCTGTTGGACCGTGGTTCCTGGTCAATATCCCTTTTAACTCTGTCAACGGTCCTGATAGGATAAAAAGACCCGGAAGGAGTTCCCAACTAGTCGTCTTCGACCCTAATCTTTGACTGATACCAATTATGCACATCGGCCCAGGTGACAGCTGGGTATTCGATCAAGCTTTGCTTTAACTGTTGTGAGGCCGCCAATCTTCATACGTTGAATCATTGAGTGAAGGCCTGAACGACCCAATAATCGACAACTGGTGGTAGATCCATGCGTTCCATCTGGAACCGATATACAAACTCTCTAAGAATTTCGTTATCTTTCTACTTTACCTTGAAGAGGTCCGACTTCCTAGTCTCGACCTTTATGGCTCCGACGTGTGCTTTAACGAAGGAATCTGCGAGCATGGCAAAAGAATCAATGGAGTTGGGTGGCAAATTATTGTACTATATCATCGCTCCCTTCGATAAGGTCTCCCCGAATTTCTTCAACAATACGGACTCGATCTCGTCGTCCTCCAGATCGTTCCCATTAATAGCACATATGTAAGAAGTGACATGCTCGTTGGGGTCGGTCGTTCCATTATACTTGGGGATTTTCGGCATGCGGAACTTCTTGGGAATGGGTTTAGGAGCCGCGCTTGGGGACGAACTTCTTTGAATCCAAGCCATTCAAAATCGGTGGTGCCCCCGGAATTTGATCAACTCTGGAGTTATATGTTTCTACCTTCTTGTCATTTGCTTCAATCTTCTTCTCCCCTGATTCAACTCCCTTTTGTCAACTCTTAGAGAATCTTCATGATAGCGGGATCGGTCCCTTAATTATTTTTCGTTTGACCTTCTTAGTACCAATTCAGGCCTATGAATAATTTCCTGCGATGGTTCGGGCTTAATCCTTCTAGGTGCATGGTTCTGGTTTTGGAGTTGTGCAATCACGAATAACTTAGCTTTGACAAGGGATAGGGTGGGGGGGGGGGAAACCATTAGGAGGAAGAAGCAGATTGAAGACTTGCAACATTTCGAATATCACTCGAAGGTTGATCCCTCCTTCTTCGCTGCCCTATGCATTCTGACCGGCTGATCGAACGTCTCTGCGGGCGCTATTTTCGGGGTCGACGACAGGTTTGCATTAATGGAAACATGGGCACTGACGTCGATTGGGTCTATGATCGGGACTCCATCGAAGTCAACTGGAGGTACGTCATTCCCCGGGGCGGCTACATTGTCGTTCCTGCCGTGAAAACCAAGGCCATTGTTTATGTGTGTGGTTGCTGCTTGGCACACATATAAAGTAGTGTGTGTTATGAAAGTTAGTACCAGGAAATCAATATTACTTTAGCCCCACAGTGGGCGCCAAACTGTTTACCCTTAAACGAATAACAATTAAATTTATCAGTAGTTTTAAGGATATGTGATTTCACTTGGCACAAACGAGAAAATGTTTAAATTGATATTAGAAATTGACTGTAAAAAATAAAAAAAAACAAATTAGATGTGTAGCTTTGGCCCTCGAGCTAGGTCGCCCTCGAACCAAACGAGTATGCTACTGGAAAAATATGAACTGAGCAACAAAGTATTGAAAGCTTTAAGAGAAACAATGTAGTATATTGCTTTGTATTGCGTGAATGTGATGATTACAAATGATTAGAATCCCCTTTATATAGTAGAAGACTTCTGCTTATGGTACAATTCTAAATACACCAAGAAATCTCATGATTGGCTAATTAACCGACCTCTTCTTGATACATGCCGAATTTCCGCCATGATCCTCTCCCGATTGCGGATATATTGGCATTCCGTTATTTGGCTCGGCAAGCTTCCCTCGATCTTGATCGATCTCTATCCCGCTTGTTCTCGATCTTGACTGATCTCGATCGGTCGGTCCCTGAGTCACGATGTAATGACCCGACCGGTCGTTTTGAGATCCAGCGCGTCGTTCAGTAGTTGGGAGTCATGAACAACTTTATTTCGGGTATTGTGAATTGTGGTTATTGTCAAAGTTGAAATTTAGGGGGTTCGGGGTTAAATTGAAAGGAAAATACTCATTTCAGAAGCCTTAAGTTGAGGAAATTGAGTAAGATTGGAATTTTGAGTAAACTGTGATGACCCAAAAGGGCATCTTATGTAAATTTAATTATGACTGTGTTACGAGGCCCGGAAAGCCTCCGTCAATCTCACCTCGATTGCGTGCACATCCCGGGCGCGTAGCCGGGAAGCCTTTATGTGGAAACTTGATAAAGAGTTGAATTTATGATAATTAGTTGAATAAAGTTGACTTTGGTCAACATTTTTGGTGAACGGACCCGGATCCGTGATCCGACGGTCCCGGAAGGTCCGTAGGAAAATATGGGACTTGGGCGTATGCCCGGAATCGAATTCCGAGTACCCAAGTCCGAGAAATGAATTTTTAAAGGAAATTGTTTTATGAAAATATTAAAGGCTTATGAAAAATGAACCTTGATGTAAAACCTGTGCGGCCGGGCCCGTATTATGATT
>ML296119.1:0-22701 GCA_005239495.1 Nicotiana undulata
AGAATGGCCTCCAACATATGCATCATCCTCTCATTTTGAGCATTTGAGAGTTCTTCTTGGTTTTGTTCAAGTGCCAAGGATTCACTGTCTTGGTTGTCACTCACATCCAAGGCTTTTTGAGCCTTTGAAGCTTCAATCATTGCGTCCATTTGTGAGTGCAACCTTTCAAGTGCCAAATCATTTTGGAGATTGGTCTCCAAAAGTTCCTCCAAGGCATGTTGCTCATGGTTTCCTTTTTCAAGTAGACATTCCAACATGAGCTTGAACTCTCCATTGCTATTATGATCAAATTCATCCACTTCATTGCCCCTAAAACTTCCATCACAAAAAGTAGATTCATCATAGTGGGGGCTCGGGGAAGGGACGGACAAATACAAACAATCATACACATGACCATTTTGGCCACCACACCTATCACAAATACTCCACTCATGGGTTTGAAATTGTGCGCACAAGTCATCCCCGGGAGAATTTAAACAATTTTGCCACGAGTGTGGTCCTCCACAATAAGGACAAGGGTCATCAAAATATGAACAACTACCATCCGACCAATATTCATTATATGATGCCATATTTTTTTATTTTTTTTTTGTTTTATGAAAAATTAAGACAATAAACAAGAAAAATTAATTACACAAATATTCACAATTTTGGATCAAAGCACTCAAGCTTACTTCTCCAACAACCAATAACCTAAGTTACGCCTATTGTTCCCCGGCAACGGCGCCAAAATTTGATACGCTCAATTTACACCTTAAAAGAATGTAAGCGATCGTTGTCAAATATAGTAACCAAACAAGGTTGGGGTCGAATCCAACAGAGAACAATATGAGGGCATTTAGGAATGCTAGAGAATTACCACTTATCGCACAGTGCCAAACAAATACGATTTTGTTTTGCAGAAAATTATTTTATAACTAAATGCGAAAATATAAACTAACCTAGGAAGCAATTAAAATGATCGATGGCAACAAGTATCGATGCTTCGGGTATTACACTCGAGTAGCGATCCAATGTATTTCACGATTTTACAAATATGAGCGGGTAATGTTAATTAGCCACGGATAATATTTCTTAATTAGCTTTTCCCAAAGACTAACAAGACTTCCTAATTGATTTATACCTAACCAAATTAGGAGATTAAGCACTTCCGAGTTTGGCTACAAGTAGTTCAATCCTATCCCTAGGTAGAATCTATAAAATGAGGGTTAAATCCTCAAGTTCTTGTTAATTAATCTTTCCCAACCCCAAATAATCTTTTCCAAAACTAATTCGGAGTTAATGGGCGAGTCCTAGGGTTAGCTAATCCCTTTGGAAACATTAAAGAACAAGAATAATTAAAATAACAAACACCCACTTCACAAATATAATAAAATCATGCAATACATAAGCACAACAAGGTATTTAATCCACACTTTAAACATGAATATTCTCATAAACCATATTCAAGTGTTGGAAAAATACACCACACTTAGATATTCAATACAAACCAAGGAAATGAAGAAATAAACATAAATGGGTAAGAAATCCTTAACCACAATGGTGAAATCTTCAAGACCCAAGTGTGTGTGCAAATCCCTAGCTTCAAAACTTGTTGTTCTCTACTCAAAATATATTTACAAAGCTCAAAATATGTCCAAAAGATGTAAGAAAAACGAAACTCTTCTTTTTTGTTTAAGATGTTGCCAAGGTATGCTTTTTATAGAGGGCCAAAAATTCGAGTGAAAAGCGGACAAAAACACCCCTGTCGGGCTGATATGTGATCGCATTCCTGTCGCATAACAGGGATGCGATTCGAATCTTCATCGCATATCACACCCTAGGTCTCAGAGGTTCGTCGCATTTGAGAGATGCGGTCCGCATTAGTGATGTGCGATCGCATTTACAATGTCGCTTCCGGCATCAGATGGTGATGCGACTTAAATGCCAAACGCATTTGAGATATGCAGTCGCATATTTGAACGCATTTCACTCATTAAACTTGACTCAACTTTCTGTTGCGGTATGCGATCTCTGGGCTCGAAATGCTATTCGCATGTTGCATATGCGATCGCATTCGGCCATTGCTCCCCTCTTTTCTCTTCTTTACTCTCTTTTGCTCAATTTCAGTCCAATTTGACCTTAACCACTTCATGGCATCATTTTCCTGCAAATAGAGCAATTATAAACTGATAGTAACCTCAAATATTCGTTGAGCAACACAAAATCTACTAAATGAGGCCAAAATGAGTGGTAAAATCACCACTCATCAGTAGTCGTAGTCCCCAAAAGGGGAACTAACTTAGAATGTGTGTAGACTATAAGGACTTGAATAAAGCATGTCCAAAAGACTCTTCTCCATTGCCTAACATCAATTTTATGATCGATGCCATGGCCGGCCACAAGATTCTTACCTTTCTCGACGCCTATTCTGGGTACAATCAGATCCAGATGGACCCAAAGGATCAAAAAATACTTATTTTATCACTAAGTCTGGGGCCTATTGCTCTAACTTAATGCCCCTCGGGCTAAAAAATGCGGGAGTTACATATCAATGCCTAGTTAACAAAATTTTTGAAGAACAGATAGGTAAATCAATGAAAGTTTACATTGGCAATATGTTAGTTAAGTCCCTGCGCGTAGAGGACCATTTGACTCATTTGCAGGAGACATTCGACACCTTAAGGAAGAAAAACATGAAGCTTACCCCAAAAAATGTGATTTCGGGGTCGGTTTGGGAAAATTCCTCGGCTTCATGGTGTCAAAATTGGGGAATCAAAATCAACCCCGATAAGATTAAGGCCATCGAGGATATCACCGTCGTAGATAGTGTGAAAGCCGTACAAAGTCTAACCAGACAGATATCTTCCTTGGGTCGATTCAATTTGAGGTCATCAGATCGGAGCCACAAGTTATTTTCCTTACTCAAAAAGAAAAATAATTTCGCATGGACCCCGGAATGTCAACAAGCACTGGAGGAATTGAAGCGATACTTATCGAGCGCACCGTTTCTCCACACTCCGAAGGTAGATGAGAATCTGTACTTATACTTGGCAGTGTCCGAGATAGTGGTAAGTGGTGTACTAGTTTGAGAAGAGCAAGGTACGCAGTTTCCTGTTTATTACGTAAGTCGGATCATAAGATATGCTGAAACTAGGTATCCACACTTAGAAATATTGGCACTTGCATTAATAAGTGTCTAGAAAATTAAAGCCATATTTCCAGTGTCACCCCATATGCGTGATAACCACTTCTCCATTTCGAAATGTTTTGCACAAGCCCGAATTGTGGGGCTGATTGGCCAAATGGGCCGTCGAACTTGGCGGGTACGATATCGAATATCAACCCCTAACGGCCATCAAGCCTCAAATTTTAGCAGACTTCGTGGCCGACTTTGCGCCAACCCTCGTAGCTGAAGTGGAAAAGGAACATCTACTAAAAACGGGTACGTCATCAGGGGTATGGACCGTATTCACGGATGGTGCTTCGTATGTGAAAAGGTCCGGGCTCGGCATTGTTTTAAAATCACCCACGGGCAATATTATTAGGCAATCCATTAAAACTGCCAAATTGACTAACAACGAGGCCGAGTATGCGACCATGATTCGAGGTCTTGAGCTAGCTAAAAGCTTGGGAGCGAAAGTCATCAAAGCTAAATGTGACTCTCTACTAGTGGTAAACTAGGTAAACGGAACCTTCGAAGTTCGAGAGGATAGGATGCAAAGGTACTTAGACAAGTTGTAGGTAACCTTGCACCATTTTAAAGAATGGACTCTACAACATATCCCCCGAGAGCAATACATCGAGGACGATGCACTTGTCAATTTGGGGTCATCGGTCAAAGAAGATGAGATCATCTCGGGAACTTTCGTCGAACTCTCGAGGTATGTGATTGTGGACGGTCATGCCGAAATAAATTCTACGAGCTTAACTTGGGACTGGAGAAATAAATACATCGAGTACTTGAAAAACGAAAAGCTTCCATCGGATCACAAGGAATCGAGGGCCTTACAAACTAAAGTTGCTCGATTCATATTAGACGAAGACGGAACATTATATAGAAGAATATCCATTGGAATTATGCTTGGGACCAGGAGATACTAACTATGTTTTATGAGAAATCCATGAAGGCACTTGTGGGAACCATTCTGGCGCCGAGTCACTAGTTTGAAAGGTTGTCAGAGCAGGATATTATTGGGATAGCATGGAAAAAGACTTTTTGGAGTTCGTTCGAAGATGCGATAAATGTCAAAGGTCTACACCGATGATCCACCACCCGACAAGCAACTTCATTCGGTCCTATCCCATGGACATTCATGAAATGGGGAATGAACATCGTCGGTCCGCTGTCATCGGCCCAGGTAAACTAAATTTATTTTGTTTATGACTGGCTATTTCACTAAATGGGTTGAAGCACAGGCCTTTGAGAAAGTCAGGGAAAAAGAAGTGATAGACTTCATATGGGATCACATCACATGTCGATTCGGGGTACTGGGGAAATAGTATATGATAATGACAAATAATTCGTTGGTAGCAAAGTAACTAAATTCCTCGAAAATCACAAAATAAAGAGGATACTATCAACATCATATCACCCTAGTGGGAACGGACAAGCCGAATCAACGAACAAGACTATCATGAAAAAATTGAAGAAAAGGCTAAATGAAGCCAAAGGGAAGTGGAGAGAAACATTGCATGAGGTTCTATGGGCGTATCGGACAACATCGAAGTCCAACACCAGAGCAACTCCATTTTCGTTAGTATATGGTTCCGAAGCCCTGATACCGATCAAAGTCGGAGAGCCCAGTGCCAGGTTTCGACATACGACGGAGGAATCAAACTACGAGGCCATGAATACCAGCCTCGAGTTGTTAGATGAAAGACAAGAAACTGCACTCGTGCAAATAGCTGCACAAAGACAGCGAATTGAAAGGTACTACAAAAAAAGAACCAACCTTCGACACTTCAAAGTCGGGGACTTAGTCCTAAGGAAAGTCACCCTCAATACTCGAGATCCCAATGAAGGGAAGCTCGGCCCCAATTGAGAAGGACCCTACCATATCCCCGGCATTGTTGGTAAAGGATCTTATAAACTCGGAACGATGAACGGTAATGCCCGGATTTGCATTTGGATGTTTCTAGAAGGTCTCGGCACACGTTGGCAAAAATTGGAAATTTGAAGGTTTAAAAATTCATAAGTTTGACTAGAACTTGAATTTGATGATATATTATTTGGATTGTGGTTCCGGGAATTTGAATAGCTTTGTCATGTCATTTGGGACTTGTGAGAAAATTTTGGGTTCATTCCTGGATGATTTGATATATTTCGACGTGAGTTTTGGAAATAGGAAGTTCAATGTTCGTAGTTTTTGATTTGAGGTTGATTCTTCATTTCGATGTTTTTATGTGTCTTTTAATGCCTCAAGTAGGTTCGTGTTATGTTATGTGACTTGTTGGCATGTTTGGACAGGTTCCCGAGAGGTTCAGAGCATTTTGGAGATTTTGGCTAAGGCTGGTGGTTGTTGGTTCTGGTATGACCGCACCTGCAGTTGGTTTGCGTAGCTGCGGTGGCCGAAGAAGCGAAGAAGGGGTCGCATGATGTGCTGGGTGAGGAAGATCACAGAAGTGAAGGCTTGAGCGCATATGCGGATCCGCAGGTGCGGGGCGAAGGAGCGTAAGAGTGCAGGAGCGAGATATATCATAGGTGCAGATCACGGCTCGCACCTGTGAGGTCGTAGAAGCGGGTATGATGTTCATAGGTGCGACGGTCAAGTCTTCAGTTGATTCCGCGTAAGCGGGGGTTATGTGTAGAAGCGACACTGCAGCAACAGCTAATGTGTCGCAGGTGCGGAACCACTGGGAAAAGGATGTAAAATTGAGGGTTTTGGTATTTCCTCATATTTTGAGATGTGGGACTCGGATTGAGGTGATTTTTGGGGAAAATTTCATTACAAGTGTCGCGCCCCCTTTTTCCTCGCGGAGATCGGGTTCAGAACATTTTGGGTTGAGACAACTCTTTCCTTTTGGGAAGGGGTTTGCATTTTTTGAGAGTTGCCACCTAATGATTTTAAAGGTGCGTTAGGTCACCTAAGGGGTTCATTTACAAATACATTGTTAACCAGAGATAGGGTAAGGGCTTGAAATTATCCCAAGAGGTAGGTGTTAGGCACCGCTAAGGATCCACAAGTGTGGTTCCCGGCCAAATATCTTTTGTGAATTTGTACGATTTAGCAAACAAACAAATAAAGGCTCAAATAAGAGGGGGTTTAAATCCTTAAGCATACAAGGTGTTTGAAAACTGTTATAGAAAGGCTAAGTTTTGGAAAGAGTTACAATCTAAACATTTAGAGTAAAGGATATCCTAGGGTTTTAATAATATGGATCACATCAATGCAATACCCGGTATGACACTCGTAAAAGAGGGGCTACACGTGGTATTAGCGCGTCGGTCATCATATCCATATTTTACCCTTTCCCACCCCGTGAAGGTAACTAAAGCACGTGTTGGTCACGAACTCTATTGCGTGTTGTTACCCGTCCCTTCCTATCAGTCTCGGAGGAGGTTAGGACTACTATCCTAAAAGGGAGGTACTAGGCAGAACCTCAGGTTTGAAAGGTAAAATTCTAAGGCGACAACTAAAGAACACATAGGACTGCAGTAAATGGGAACACATAGGGGCATGTAAGAGGTTCAAATTTACCTCCGCAGATAATGCACCTAACAACACGGCTCAAACACAAATAAGGACAGTATTTAGATTCAGAAACCTAAGATATGGTGTCTAACTGAATTTAGAATATAAACAGATATGTAGACTTGTCTTATTACTCAGAAAAGGGGTCCTAATCAATTTGCCTACTAGTTTTAGCATGCTGGTAGTTAAACATGATCACAAAGATAGATCTGGTTTTATCTTCTTGTTATTGATTACCTAAGGCTTGCCTAGGTGTAAAATAACCTGCAACAGTTGTGCAGGTTTGTTAAGGATTCCAGATTATTAATCCTAATAGCATGTGATTCTAAATGTGCGCAAAGGACTGATTGACAGTTTATTTAGAACATGGGACTGTTTCAGACGTGTGTTTAAGATAAGCATGATCCTATGAACATGATATCTAATATGCCTAGACAGAGATGCAAAAGGATTATATGAAGAATTCCTAGACAGGATCTTCTAAGTGCATAAAATCACAGTATTTTGAACATACTTTTAGAAGATGCAAGAAGTATGAGAATGACTGATTTAGTAGCGGATTGTTACCCTAAGCAGGATTTCTAGGTGTACTACAAGATTGCTACATTATCGCACAACTTCAAGAACAACACAAGTGACAGGTTTTAATATTTGTTTACCTATAACATGATCTCTGGGTAGAGAACCTAAATGAACTTGATGAGTTCCGGTTCCATGCTTATTCCAGCTCATCCTTATATAAGGACAAGATGAAGTACTTACATGACAAATATATTTGGAACAAGGAATTCAAGGATGGTGACTTGGTTCTTCTATTCAACTCTCGATTACGGATGTTTCCGGGAAAGCTCAAGTCGAAGTGGAGTGGCCCTTTTGAAGAGGTACATGTGACTCCTTTCAGTGCTCTAGATTTGAAAAACACGAATGGTGAGATCTTCAGAGTCAATGGGCACCAAGTAAAGCACTACCTTGGCAAGATTGATGATAAACACATTGTGGCCTTGATCCATTAGAAGTGATGATGGTAACATGCGTTGTGCCATGACGTTAAATCAGGCGCTTCTTGGGAGGCAACCCATGTGTTTTTCTTTCTTTTGTTTTTCTTCTTCGATTCGGCATTGTTTTGGACTAACTGGTTGTGGAGTGTATGTAGGAATTGGTTGTGCAGTGCAGGATATTGACAAGGAAGAAATGTGGCTAAGTTTTGGAAGTTTTGGGACCGCCCCCAACATTTCGCGGATGCGTAGTTGAAATGAGCAAAAATGCCAACTCTCAGAAGTAGGACTATCAAAAATCCTTCAGAGTTCGTGGCCGCATTCATATTTTTGCAAACAGCGATATTTTCGCGGTCGCGGAAAATATTCCGTGGACCGCGCCCATGTGCTTGAAGCCGGTCTACATAAGGTAACATAGCGCAGACAGTGACAAAATTTCGCGGCCGTGCTCAAGTAAGGCGTTGGTCTCCACAGTTGCTAAGTATAATTAGGGGTTTCTCAATCATTTTACACTTTACGAACCCCAACTTTTCACCGCACCTAAAAGCACGGTTCATCTCTCCTTACTCTCAATTTCATCTCATTCACATCAAGAGTAGATTTCCTACAAAATTTTACAACTGGTATGTTCAATACATGATTTGATTTTATCTTTTCTTTTTCTTTTCTCTTTGTTTTAATTTTTCTTTTTAGTAAGGGTTAGATGCATGCCATAAAATCCAATTAATGCTTAATTGTTGTTCAAATACATGTGGGTAGTGTTTGTATTCCTAATGGGGGATGGGGTTAGTAACATTGCATGATCAATTTATACATTTCTTAGGTAATTAGTGAAAACCCTAGTTTTAAATGTTCATCAGTACCAGTCTCTTTTGAATTTCGCGGCCGCGGTCCACGATTGGATATGTGGCCACATTCAGTTTTTTGCGGTTTGCGATACCCTAGATTTAATTACTAAGTATTGATAAGAGTTCGCGGCCGCGATCACTTTTACGCGGTCTGCGGTTAGTCCTTCGTGGTTACGTCTAAGTTTGCGCGGTCCACACTTTTGAACTTCAAGGAGTTTATTAACTGCTTTCGTGACCGCGCTCATTTTTTGGCGGTCCGCGATTGGTCATTCGCGGCTGCGTCTAATTTTTTGCGGTCCGCATTTGTCCAAGATCATAGAGTGAGTAGTCTTCACTTGACCTCTTCGTGGTCGCGTTCACTTTTACGCGGACCGCGATGGGCATTTCGCGGCCGCGTTCACTTTTACGGGATCTGTGGTGCCTTGTTCCGAGAAGCACTGTTGTTCATTTCATCTGTATTGCTTTAAGGCATGATTGAACCCCAATTCTGATTGTATTTCACTACTTGTGTGTTGCAGAAAATGGTGTGATCTCGTGGTGGAGCAGATAAATCAAAAGGGAGGGCAGAATCCTCCCAAGGCCGGGGTAAAGACAAGCAAGCCTTACCCTTATTAGCACAAAGAATTATAAGCAAAAACACAACCCTCACTAGACCTGCTGCCGAATCCTCTGACACAAGTTAATATCTCCCATCCCGGGAGATTTCTGAGGGGGAATTTACACAACCTCAACAAGAGGCCCAATGATAACCCAAAGCCTAGTCAATGAACCTACCTCCTCTTTTGGGTCGTCTGATGGCTTAGAAGGAGGTAGTGAGGCATCGGATCCATCTTCCCCACCTGCTGAAACTCTGGCCACAACATATGCTCCTATTCATGTAGATGATGATGACGAGGTCCCGAATGACGGGAGAGGAAGTGATACCAATGTGGGTGGTCTTGCTAGATCAAGGAAGCCTGAGGTGTGGGCGAATCAATTTGTGAGCGGAAAGGAAAATTTGTAATTCCGAGAATAGTGGCCCCAAAGGTCGCTCACCCTTGAGGGACAATTCATAGAAAGAGACCTCCTTCTTCACAATCCAAATGTCAAGAGACAGTTTGAGGAGAGAAAAGGGTGGAAGTAATTCACTAGCAAGGTTGCAGATGCCAATGATCACCTTGTCAAGGAGTTCTACGCAAATGTTGCCCACATAAAAAAGGGCACCACTTTGACAAAGCTATGGAACTTGAAGATACGGTTTGATGGCAACACTTTGAACAAATATGTCGGGTTTGAGGATGTGGAGGCCGTGCAATATTTGGAGAAGATGGCCCTAGATAAAGAAGCCCGTCCTTGGCTAGCGGAAGTAATATTCATCCCCGGAACAACACCGTCCTGGCTCACAGTTGGAGTCCCAATAGCCAGAAACACCTTCATCCTTGAAGCCAAAGGGTGGTGCAAATTTGTATGTAGTCGGCTTGATCCTTGACAGCATGATAATGTCATCCCACTCTCCCGGGCGATCCTAATAGCTTCCATCATGGAGGGGTATCCAATAAACGTGAGGAACCTCATGTCCTACTACATCTCCAAAGCAACCAGAAAATAAGAAAAGGTCATACCCCAACCCCAACTTCATCACTATGTATCTCGAGGACCAAGGGGTATAGGGGAGGCACTATCACATAAAGGTGAGGCCTAAAATGCCTTTCTCCTTGTATAGCCTCTAAGGACCGGACAACCCCAAAGAAAAGGGTAAAGCCACTACCTCCACTGACCAGTCTGAAGAGCCTTGGTAGTGGCCACTGGCTCAGATCCTTCCACAATAGAGGATCTTCTGCTGCCATGCCTCCTCCTTCTAATTACCCTCAGAATGCACTACGGGTTTCTCATACCTTATCCATCATCAATTACTGGATGCATGCAGCTACATCAAAGCTTTCTGTCTTATCGAGTGCAATAGAAGCTCAATAAGCCCTAGCACAGCTCCAGGTACCTCCATCAGTGGAGGATTCATTGAAAGAGATTCTGGACAACTAGAAGAAGCTCCTAGACAACAAAAAAAAGATCCTGGAGACTTTAGCTCATGGCAAGGTGATAAAGGATCTGGGCAAGCAGGTTAAGAAGATGATAAAGAATCAGGCCTTAAAGGAGTCAGTGGAGAAGTTGAAGAGGAAGGTAGAGAAGTTCACTTATGCTGGAGATATCGCGCTGGACTTGCTTATGGAGGAGACTGCCCTAACATCACAGGCAGTAGAGCATGAGGCATCAAATGCAGCAGTTGGCCAGTTGGAGGAGCCGGCTGCCGCTTCACATATTGTTGAGGAGATGATCCAGATGCTCCGCAACCCTGCGGTCCCCCAGTCCGAGGATGTGAAGATCCAGTTAGAGGACCCGGAGGGAGCTGATGATCCTATGTAGTCCGAGGACCCCGTTCATGTGCCTGACCCCATGCATACAAACACCACATATGGAGTTTTGTTTGCTCTCTAACCTTTCCCTGCTCTTATTTTGATATTAGCATTGAGGACAATGTTGTCTTTTGTTTGAGGGGTGGTCCATTTTGTTTTGTTTATGATTTGATGACATTGGTATGTAATAACTATGACACTATTTTTCTTTCTCTTTATTTATCGTTATTTTCCTTTTCATTTTTTTTTCACTTTTGGTATGTATATAACTTTACCATTCGATGTATATATTCACTTCCATTTTGTATATACTTGTTCTACTCCATTATTGTACATATTCATTTAACTTTCCGTAGTTTACTTCTTAACTTCTTTCGTATTTTTCCTTAATGTCTTAGCTTCTTCTTTCCTTTAGTAGCCTCTTTCTTAGTTTTTAGCTTCTTTCTACATTTTGCGTAATCAATAAGCCTTTGGGTTTCTTAATGCCACTGTTATTTCCAAAGGTGGATGTTGTGTGAACCAGGTGGCTCTTCCCAACGATGGATGGCGTGACAACCTTCTTGAGGGATTGAGTTTGTTTTAGTTTTGCTTTGATATGTATTAGTAATGAATAAAAGTGTCTCAAGCATGTTTCACTTGGTACTAACACATTTACCTTCGACCTCATGGTTAGAGACAAGTTGAATGACAAATAATAGCTCTAGTTGTGACCTTTAGACTCTTGAGTTGACTCAAACAATCATCGAGTGGTTTCTTTGAGCCATTTGTGATATTCAATCTTAGCTAGGGTTTTTGTGGTCCCTCGACTCTATTCTCTTTAACAATCCAATATCTTGAGAGGTGAGGTATTGAATTGCAAGTCCAAGTCTCGTGCTAATAAGTCTAGAACTTGTCCTGAATGTTTGTCTAGGCGAAATTCTAAGTGTAGCTATACTTGAGAAGTGATTGTAGGCTCTCCTTGATCCAATTTTAACTTTGAAAGCGTCCATAGCCTACCAATATGATATTCCTAGTCAACACCTTTGAGCCTAAGACTTTTTCATTCAAAAGCCACATTACAAGCCTTTATCATTTTTACAATGACCCTCTCTTGGCACCCATTCTTTCCTTAGCATTCATGATGAACAATTGGCAAAAGCATAAGTTTGGGGGAGAGATGAGGAATTTGAAAGTGATAAAAGGTTCGAGAAAAAAAAAAGAATTGATAAAAAGGAAAGGCAAAGAAAAGGATTAAAACCCAAAAGAAAATACGTCAAAAAGAAAGTGAAGGTTGAAGGGATTCAAAGAATGTAATGCTGAAAGGCATGGAATGATGAGAAAAGGAGAAATGTGATTGTCATGAATAAGAAAGAGTGATGGTATGTCTCTCCAATTCCCCTAAGGAAGAAGAAAAATGACTCAAAGTGTCAAGAAAGTATGACCCGAAATGAGAAAATGGAGTGCTTAAGGAAAAATAAAGACATCATAGTTCGTTATGTCCTACCTTGATCCAAAAGACTTCATTACGTCCCCTCTAAATCCCTATATGATTTCAAGTTGAGTGAGCTTAAATTAGTGGTGATTTACATAAGAGGCAAACATATGGTACTTTGAGACGGACTTGTGGCATTCTTTTGAGAGTGATGAGCGCACTTCTTCACAATTCTTGTTCTGAGTGTTACATTCTAAAAAGTGAGATTTGCTCATGGAGAGTAGAGGAGGAGGAGTTTGGGATCCACAATGACTTACATGAGAGTGCGAGCATCCATGATGAATTGAGTCAACTCTTGATGCTCTAGTGTCACATTAGAACTATGGAACTCAAAAGGCCGTAACATGATGTTGTTGATAATTCATCTGTGTTGAGGGTAAGTGTTAGTCCCAATTGATGTTTGGTGGAGTCACCTTAGGCCAGGAGGCGGGAATTACCTTATTTTCTTGAGGACAAGCAAAAACTTAAGTTTTGGGGAGTTGATAAGTAGGGATTTTAGCCTATTATTTGCTCTTTTTTACTTGTGTTTTGGGCCAAAAATGCGTGAAGGTAATCCCGGAAACTAACTTAATATGCTTGCTTGCAGGGATTGTCCAAGGAGCCATAATCAACTCATAAAGGAGTTAAAAATTGAACAAAAACCAAGCCTGGGCCAAGAGGTGTGGAACGCGGACCGCGATAGAAAAGTGCGGCCGCGAAAGTATCAACGCGGACGCACACATTATTTCGAGGTCCGCAAAATAAAGAATCAAAGAGATGGTTTTTGGGAACAAATATGAATGCGGACCGCGTCAGAAAGAGGCGTCTGCGAAAGTAATTTAGAGTCCGCGATTTGAATACCACGGGCCGCAGTTGCTAAGGTTCAGAGAGTGCATAATTCAAGATAAAATGAGAAGGGCGGTCTGCGTCAAAATTACGCGCCACAGAAGTCTGTCACTCGGATGCGGTGAAAATTATGCCGTCCTCGAAACAATGTTCAACCCAGATCCAGATGTGAAGAAATGTGGACCACAATCAGAATTACGCGAACGCAAAAGAAAGAGTGCGGCCGCGGTCAGAATTACACGGCTGCGAAACCTCCGCATGGGTATTTTTGTCTGTAAATTTTAGCTTAGTATAAATAGATCTTTTTGTCAATTTTAGGTGATGTTATGTTTTGCTGAGCACGCGAGACGGCGAGGTTTTCCTATTTGGGAAATTTGTACAAGATTTACCTGATAACATTAGATTTTCATCTTTTAATTTAATATTATGGATATTATCTTCTCTCTATATTTGATTTTTGCTATTATTATGAGTAGCTAGACCCATATCTAGGGTTGTGACCCAACCCTAGTGTGAGTATTTAATGGGTCTCGAATTTTAAGGCTTAATATTATGGCTTAGTGATATTTAGCCCAGTTCATGCTAGAATTGTAGAATTAGTGGTTGCAAACACTGATTCATGAATTTATGACTTAGGCTCTTCTGGAGAAAAGAGGGACTAAGTCTAGGAAAACTAGGCTAACAAGGAATTGGGGTGAACTCAAGAAGCTGATAGCCCAAATTAAAGAGTTAAACCTAGAGATAGTAATACCCGACTTAAGCTAATATCACTTGTATTGCATGAATACCCGTTTGGTCTTGAGAAAGCCAAATTGGGCAAAATCACTCAAACTACCGAGAGGTATAGAGTGAGTGCTTGGGCGTGATAGCTATATTACGACCCCAAATTCATCAAACTTTCCCTAGATTCTTGATACATGTTTGATATTCACCTAGGCGGAGGTCACTACCAAAGTCCTTGTAAACACTTGAAAACTATCATAAAAAATATTGTACTTATCTTTAATCTTAGCAAACAATAGAAATAGAAGTAGAAGTAGAATCAAGACCAACATGTTTGGAAGTGAAATTAGGAACAACACACGAATCTACATTTAGATAAATACCTAATTCCAAATCAATTAAATCCCTGTGGAATCGATCTCGGCCTTGTTGGTAAAACTGCATCGACCATCCTTGCTACTTAATAGTGGTGTAGGTTTGGCACCGATCAGTTATATGCACATATGATGCGGTTATATTGAGGTCCTATAGCGGAATTTAAGTGAGAAGAGTGTCGGGTATTTCTTGGTTGATGGCGTATTAGTTATGCTCTTTCGGGTTTTGTGTGGCGTCATGTCGTTTCTTCTCTGTGGTTATGGTAATGCACTCTAGGTACTTGATATCGAATTTCTCATTGTTATTGATTTGAGTAGAGTGGCTCGAATTATATAATATGGATCTGCGTTTGGATGGGTCACGCATTGTAGTAGAGTTGTATTGATGTATAATCCTTTGTGTGAGATTCATATGTATCGGTTCCACGGTGTGTGATGGGTTCTTATCTTTTGTGGTGGTGGTACACGTTGAGTTGCGGGACGGTTCTTTTGATTGCATCATTTTTGTGATTGAATGCAATTGGATTATTGCTTATTAGGCTCTGAGTAGTATTTGTGTTGCGTGTCAGTAGGTTATTTGGTATTCGATAAGATGATGTCGTCAGATCTAGGATGGGTTCCATAAGATTTGATTACGGTATATTTGGGAGGATAATATCGGAAGTGGCTTAGGAATTGGCTATAGTTCTTATTGAAGGATAGGGATATCCACGGCTTGTTGATATGATGAATGGTTATGAGTTTTCACGTGTTCTTTCATTGTTGGCAATGTACGAAGGATTTATAGTGGGATTTTATTAGATATGAGGTTTCTTACCGGCTTTGGGTTGTTCTGAGTAGTTACTATGATCAGAGATTATTGCTATGAGTATTTGAGTGAGGAGGTATATCATGAGATTGTGTCTCGGATTATGGATATGGCTTGATATAGCTTGTTCATACTTATACAGTGGGTGGACGCGAGATTATGATCTTATAGAAAAACTCAGGATGTTGGAAAGTGGATTTTAAGGATTTTGGGCTTGGTTGAATTGAGCAATTTCAGTCATTTTGTGTTATCAGACCTATATGGGACAGGGTGATGTGGGATCACCCCCGAGCATGTGCATGGTAAGGTTATGCGGCGGTTTGATAGTTTTGAAGAACAACTCTTGGCACGCTCGAGAAAGAACGTATGTTTAAAAGGGGGAGGATGTAACGACCCGACCGGCCGTTTTGAGAATTTTAACTTTGCTCGGTAGTTTGAGGGCATGAGTAGCTTCATATGATGTATTATGACTTATGAGAATCGTCGGTTCGGGGTTTCAGGTTATTCAGAATCGGTTTGGAAGAATGAGTTCATTGTTGAAGCTTTATGATGAAAGAGTTGACCAAGTTTGACTTTTCGATAATTCGACCCCAGAACAGAGTTTTGATGGTTCTGTTAGGTCTGGATGGTGATTTTGGCGGTATATGCCCGAATTTGCATTTGGATGTTTCTAGAAGGTTTCGGCACAAGTTGGAAAAAGTTGGAAATTTAAAGGTTTGAAAGTTCATAAGTTTGACCGAAAGTTGAATTTCAGGATATCGGATTCAGATTGTGGTTTCGGGAATCGGAATAGCTTCTTCATGTCAGTTGGGACTTGTGTGCAAATTTTGGGTTCATTCCGGAATGATTTGATATATTTCGGCGCGAGTTTTGGAAATAGAAAGTTCAAAGTTCATAGATTTTGATTTCAGGTGTGATTCATCGTTTCGATCTTTTAATGTGTGTTTTGAAGCCTTGAGTAGGTTCGTGTTATGTTATGTGACTAGTTGGCATTTTCGGACAGGACCCCGAGGGGCTCGGATGAGTTTCGGGCGAGGTTCAGAGCATTTTGGAGATTTTGGCTAAGGCTGGTGGTTGTTGGTTTTGGTGTGACCGCACCTGCAGTTGGTTTGTGCAGGTGCGGTGACGCAGAACCGAAGAAGGGGTCGTAGGAATGAAAATTGTTCTGGGTAAGGAAGACCGCAGAAGCAGAGGCTTGAGCGCAGGTGCGGGGCGAAGGAGCGCAGGAGCGAGATACATGGCAGGTGCGGATGTGTCACAGGTGCGGAAGCACTGGGCACAGAATATGAAATCGAGGGTTTTGGTCATTCTTTATATTTTGAGACATGAGACTTGGATTGAGGTGATTTTTGGGGAAACTTTCATCACAAGGATTGGGGTAAGTGTTCTCAACTAGGTTTTGATTACATTTTATCAATCTATCTTCACAATTAGTTGTTGAATCTTAAAGAGAAATTGGGGGTTTTGGCCTAGCATTTCATAATATGAATTTTTGAGTTTTGAACGTCGATTTGGAGTCGGATTTGAGTGAAATTAGTATGGTTGGACTCTTAATTTAATGGGTTGTCGAATTTTTTGAGTTTTGTTGGGTTCCGAGGTGCAAAATTTGATACGCTCAAATTACACTTTAAAATAGTGTAAAGCGGTCGAAGTCAAATATAATAACCCAACAAGGTTGGGGTCGAATCCCACAGGGAATAGGTGTGAAAATATCACTTTGTCAGTGTGGTTCTTAACTCAAATCGAAATTCTATTTCATTAGTGAACGAGAAGATGGGGATTGATAGTTTAATATTTTAAAGAAAAAGTAGTAACAAGAGAGACTAATTTATGTTGTAATTAATATGGGTAAAATAACCAAGGTTGTGTCCCCTCTCATGAAGTGTAATGCAAGTGGGTATTAATATGATATATTTCTAATGGGAATTTCTTGATATGCAAATGATTCTTATGATAACTATCCTAGATTTTCCAATACTAAGATGGTATTTCCTCTTTATGATTTTTCCAAATATAAAAGAGTTGCAATAAATCCGAATCACTTATTGCCAAATAAAACCAGCTTATTCCTAAGTGATTCTATTAAACGAGGTTTAACGCCTCGAGTTTTTGGTATTTTTATTCTTACCAATTCTAACTTGCTTTTCCAAGCTAAGATAACATTTATGGCATAAGTTAATGTTTGCAACCATTAACAGGAAATATAAGACGAAGAGTAAACACATATCAACTACCCATTATGCATATATTCAATGGCAAATACCCAAATACATAACACCCATTTAGGGTCCACAACCTCAGTGTTTAAGTTTAGCTACTCATCATAAGTAACCAAAAACAAGTATTGAATAGTGTCATGAATGCTTACAAACAATCACTTCCTTGCTCTAATACTTCCAAAAGGTGAAGAATATTTAATGAGAGAATGTTGTTCAAAAGCTAGACAAGACTCGCCCACAATACCCAAGTAAATCCTTTTATAGTGGGCAGACAATTCAGGTGAAAAGCGGACAAAAACACCCCTGTCGGGCTTAGATGCGATCGCATTCCTGTCGCATAACAGGGATGCGATTCGCATCTTCACTTTCTTCGTCGCATATCAAAACCCTATGTCCCAGAGATTCATCGCATTTGAGAGATGTGGTCCGCATTAGTGATGTGCGATCGCATTCTTGCATCACATTTTCAGTGTAGCTTCAGGAATCAGATGGTGATGCGATTTAAATGCGGTTCGCATTTGCGATATGCGGTCGCACATTTGACCGCATTTCACTCCTTAAATTTGACTCAACTTTCTGTTGCGGTATGCGATCTCTAGGCTCGAAATGCGATTCGCATGTTGCATATGCGATCGCATTCGACCATTTTTCCTCCTCTTTTCTCTTCTTTAACTATCTTTTGCATGGTCTTGAGTGTTTACACCTTGTGTACTGCAAAATACCAAAATTCTATAATTAATAAGAGTAAATGCTCTTGAAACGAGGCATAGTTTAAGCACTATGGTAATAAATGTGCCGAAATTCTCCGGCACATCAACACCCCCAACTTAAACTCTTGATTGTCCTCAAGCAACTAAAATGACTCCATCTTAACCTAGACTCTAACTACAAGACCGGAAACAACTATGACCACGGGCAGTGTTAGGTGTCAGTACTACTAGCATATATTTTATCCAATTCTCGACAGTCACTATTATCTACGGGAAATTTAATCAACTTATGAACCTTGAGCCTTAAGCGTCTTGACAAGATTTTACCCTCAGTCGAGTGTGATTATACCCAATCTCGAGAACTCAACTACTGTTAACTCTACAGCACATGTGTCCTCACCATAAAGAAAGAAAGTCCCCAATCACAATATTTACAATATCGACAGCAATGGGACTACTTACAAGACACTCACACTCTCAAAGAAGTTCAAGTGTTACCACATGTCATGCCATAGGCTTGCCCTTATTTTAATTCGACGCCATTTTAAGAACATTCGGTTGGAGATCCCATCAGGAATTTTTGGGTTGCAATGCAGGCTTAGGTATGGTTAGGAAATTATTTGGGTATCAGTGACTACACCCTCCTTGAAGACTGCTCACAACTTTTTTTTTGTGTGTCTATTGCTTCTTTTAGACCTCATGGCCTTATTAGTGCTTAACTACCACTGTAGAACTACCTCCACAAGTTCCTTCACAACTCCCATGCATATATATATATATATATATATATATATATATATATATATTTTGGGGAACTTGAACACTTTTCCACTGATCTTATGAGGTATACGTTCTGCACTCAATGTACAACCTATCAAATTTCCGATTCTACCACCACACCCCCAACTTAGGCTTTATGCCTCATTCTCAGTCTTCAAGGGGGGACGGGTTCAACAGAGGGAATTAGTTCTCAAAACGGGAAAGGCTTGTAATGAGTTGTCCAATAAAAGGGCTAAAAGCTCAATTGGGGAACTAGTGGTATTCATACATCATTTGGTGGCTTGAAAGGTACATTGGGTTTCTTTAATAGCACAAAGATTGCCTAAGGTCATGTCTCCAACTCAATATACTTATTATTAGCATAAAAAAACCAACTGGGCAAGTTCTAGCTGACAGAAGTACACACAAGAATGATTTACACTATAACTAACACACATGACACATGACTGTTTAGTTTTCATGGTTGTGGTTCAAGGGTTAGGGTTTGACGCCTCGAGCTTTCATTATTTACAAGTAAAATTCCACGTACACATAATGTCAAAAGGTGAGTCTCAAGTTCACATAGTTGAATTTTGTGTTTTTTTTTTCTTTTTTGTTTTGTTATTGTTTTTATAAATATCGAGAGGATATGGATTATTCATAGGTATACATGCTTGAGACTAGATACCTACACTTGATCGGTCACTATGTTTCATCCTAGCACCATTGTTGTACATCAAGTTTAATCATCCAAAAATAGCACATCCAAAAACAGCCACCACCCCCAACTAAAAAACATGCATTGTCCCCAATGCATATGAATGTAAAGAGCGAGTTAGGGGCTCCCTGGGACGCTCTAAGCGCTATGGGAATCTGTGGCATGCTGTGTGGGGGAGGGATCCTCAACCACCACACAAGTAGGAGCAGATAACTACTCAGCAGGAGGAATGTCAGCTACTAGCGGAGGGGGAAGATCTGTGGAATCAGTATCCAGAATGGTGGCCGTGTGTGAACTGCTGCCCTCAGTTGCTGATGGATGGGTTGCTGTCGGGGTTCCTGTGTCCTCTAAAGATCTCTGAATGGCAAGCTACAGAAGTGCCTCCTTTGTCGGCTCTGCGGCTGTGGCAACCGGAAACTCAGCCACTCCCTTTCCCTTCTCCTAAGGGCCTTGCTCCTGCTCTTCCTCATCAGACGAGGAAGACTTCTCAAACGACTCCTCCCCTGACTCAGAAGCATCGTCGGAAATAACACTTGGAGGGGGTGGGGGAGGAGTAACAGTAGGGGCTGTCGGGGCTGTCATCAGTGTGGAGAAATCAATCCCGAGTCCTGGCTCAGAAGTATCACCTCCCTGGTCACCTTCCTTGGATAGGAGGGAGGAAAAGTCAAACTTCATGCCCTGCATCTTTTTGAGCTCAGTCTGCAGAGTGGACACATCATCCCGCACCTCTAGTAGGTGTCGAATCTCACCTCTTTCTACCTTCTTAACACGTGCCTCAAGCTCATGGAGGCGACCCTCGAGCACAGTCACTGACGACTGAATAGGGGTGAGGGCCTGCCGGATCAAAGATGGAAGCTCACTCAGAAGCTTGTCGACCTTGGCATTGGCGTGCTGAGCTAGATGACCCAGCTGAGAGAGAATAGGCCGTGGAATGGTAGAGGATGCACCAACTTTGGCAGCTGTCTGGGATGGAGTAGCAGAAGGCTCAGATGGGGGTAGATCAGAAGGCTGGGGCTCTGAGGGCTCTCCCTCTGTATTGGGCACTGGACTGGCTGGGCCGGCTACTGCTGGCTTGGGCCGGCTACTGCTGGCTTGGGCCAGGCATCACTGATTCTAGTAATGTCAATGTCTTTGTCGGTCATGGCCGACCTATCACAAGAAGGAATGAGAGGGACCTTGGCTTTGCGGCATAAAGAAGTGACCAGGTGTGGAAACGGGTAGGAGTTTTTCTTCTACCATGCCCTGATCCCCATTTGTTGAAAAATAATGTGAGCCACATCAACACTAATGTCGGAAATGATACAAGCAATGAGAATGGCTTTCTCAATGCTAATAGCTATTTCGTTCCTGGAGGGGATTAGTCGATTGGACACAAAAGCAAGCCAAAACCGGCCTTCCCAAGTTAGATCCTCTTTGAATATTTTGTGGGAAGGGTTGATCCAAGCTGGGGTCCCCCGTGCAATTACGGACGCAACCCAAGCCCTTTCTCCATCGCGGTTATCTAACTTTGTCTGATATTCGGCTTGGCTAGGGCTGTCTAAGGAGAAGTATTGGGCATGGATGGCTGCCTGACTACATGTGACCTCCACCCCTCGGACAGTAACTTGCTCAGCAAAATTTTGTTTCTCTTGTGATGGGCATTTCGGGAGGCAGCGTAGGAAGCATAAAACTCTCGCACCCACGTTTCATTGCACTCTCCCAAGGGTTCAGTAAAACGATCCTAATTCCTCGTTTGGATGTTCTCCAAGATGTGAGGGTATTGCTCCTGGAGGCCGTTCAGACTAAGTCTCTTCTAAGGAAGGATCCGTCGAGTAGTGAGACCTTCCCGGTATATCTCTCTGGAGTTGGGCAACGGGAATCGCAGCTGGTAGTCATCCCCTGACTTTCGCCTCAACTCTGCTTCCAAATTTATCTCCGTCCCAATATCTTCCTCATCAGACTGCGAGGAGCTTTCAACAGTATCTTGGGGAGGTGCTGGTCTTGCCCGCTTGGGCGGAGGTGCTTGCCTACTTGAGGTTGGTCTTTTTGCAGAGGACACTGTGTGTTTGCGAGGCATGACTGAAAAATAGAAGATGCGCGTGAGTGGAGAGAAGAACTAAGCATCAAACACAGTGCAAGAAACACATTGGTCTGAAAATGGCCCGATGCGACCGGAAATGCGATCATATATAAGCAATGTGAACCGCATCTCCATCGCATCATCACGTCTATGTACAATAAAGAACATATGCGATGGCATATGCGATCGCATTCATATGATGCATTTTGCATATGCCTCGCGTTGCAAAGTTGGGAAAAATGAAATGCTCATATGCGATCGCACTTCCACCGCACAGGTGAATATGCGATCGCATTTCAATCTCACCATGGGGGTCAAGAAAGGGGCACACTATCTAAGGGTGCGATGATACGCTCAATTTACACCTTAAAATAGGGTAAGCGATCATTGTCAAATATAGTAACCCAACAAGGTTGGGGTCGAATCCCACAGAGAACAATATGAGGGCGTTTAGGAATGCTAGAGAATTGTCACTTATCGCGCAGTGCCAAACAAATATGATTTTGGGTTTTTGATAATTGTTTATAGCTAAATGCGAAAATATAAACTAACCTAGAAAGCAATTAAAATGATCGATGGCAACAAGTATCGATGCTTCGGGTATTACATTCGAGTAACGATCCAATGTATTTTACGATTTTACAAATGTGAGCGGGTAATGTTAATTAGCCACGGATAATATTTCTTAATTAGCTTTTCCCAAAGACTCAACAAGACTTCCTAATTGAATTATACCTAACCCAATTAGGAGATTAAGCACTTCCGAGTTTGGCTACAAGTAGTTCAATCCTATCCCTAGGTCGAATCTATAAAATGAGAGTTAAATCNTAGAGGGTCAACAATTCGAGTGAAAAGTGGACAAAAACACCCTTGTCGGGCTGATATGCGATCGCATCCCCGTCGCATATCAGGGATGCGATTCACATCTTCACTCTTTCCGTCGCACATCAAAACCCTAGGTCCCAGAGGGTCGTCGCATTTGAGATATGCGGTCCGCATTAGTGATATGCGATCGCATTCGTGCGTCGCATTTACAATGTAGATTCAGGCATCAGGTGTTGATGCGACTCAAATGCGAACCGCATTTGCGATATGCGGTCACATATCTGACCGCATTTCACTCATTAA